>OMLM01008032.1:0-28173 GCA_900302695.1 Helostoma temminkii
TGAGTAAGGGCTAGATCATATGTGTACAATTTATCTACTGGATATTAGCTAAAAAGTAATTTCTTGTTGAGTAGAGTTGTTTAAGAACACATTGTCATTGTTTTGCAATAGTCATAATTATATCCAGTACTCTAGATCCGTAATTCTATAAATATAATTCTTGCTTTTATATATTAAAAACTAAAAGATAAAATTGAGGCAAGGGAAATAATAGTTTTGTCAAACACCATCAAATGAAGGTTTATTAATGATCATAATTTGCTGTGCTGACACCTTTTTTCATGATGAAGTCAAGTGCTGAGGCTGGCCTGAGAGTATTGCGTTGCAATGTCAGCGTGTATGGAGCCAGATGAGAATCTGTCGTTTCACTGGATTTGTAACAACATTATTCATTATCATGTATTGATGTGTACAACTTGGTGTGACAGGTCACAAATAACATAGACATTTATGCCTCTCCATACTTTCTATATACAGCTGTTCATAATACTGGAACATCAGAAAAGTACAACATTTAAGATTATAGGACAATGCAGACCATTACTACACATTGTCCTTTCTAATACTCACCTTTATTGAAGCCATAAAGAGGAACTGTTCATTATGGTGTGTCTTAATGGTATTTATTGATGAGGACAAACGTTTAAATATGTTGGAAAACCTATACTGAATCATTCAGTGAAAACCTCTTGTTTTGTCTTTCTGATTTGAAATCTTAAAACCACTGCATGAAGAGGATCCTCTACAAAAGCCTGAGAAAAACAGCCAAAAAAATACTAGAGGAAAAAAAGGATTGCTTTGTTCATTTCTTTTCCCTCTCTTTCTCTCTTTCCCACTCTCCCCAAGGTTCTATTAGGAAATAGATCCCAGGTGTTCGATAAGCCTGTAGTGGACATGACAGCAGTGCAATCAAGTGTATAAATTTAATTGCAGGCTCATTTTGTGCCGTTTATTAGCCGTTTAGGGGCACATCGCTCCACTTGAACCCTGTTATTGCGAGACAGAACAGCTGTTTGGTTCCTTTTTAACTGTTTGTCTCTTTGCATAGTTTAGAAAAAGTACATAATTAAATACCCAATGCCATTCTGAGAGGAAGAACATTTCAAAATGCATATATATAAATAAAAATCATGTATCTGCATTAAATGCACTTTATCAATTATACCATTTGAGAACATTCAATTTAATTAGACACTAAAAAAAGCAGTGTATGGCAGTATCCTATTTAATTCGATTAACTTTTTCATCAAAAATGCATATATTAAAACAAGATGGTTTTATACCATAATTTGTCTGAATTATCAAAATTGGAAAAACTGCAAAAGCAGAACATAGATTATTTTCATGTAAAAAATTTGGACAACACCATAATGCAAATGAACACACAGCTGAGCGAGTCTTTTAGCACAACCCGTGTGGCTTTTGTTGAGCTGGGTTGTAGTCTGTCCACTATCTTTATTGCTGGGCTTGCCACACACTAAGAGGCCTGAAGATCTACTAGCTTTGGTTGAAACCTTCTTCTGCTCTGACACTCCATTAATAAAAAGCCTAGAGAAAGCTGTGTTAATTGTTACCATGCACTCGCTTCGCCATTCCTATAAATCACTTGACTAATTGCAACAAATTGTGGGCTGACATTAAGCTATGATTCTGAACCAGCAAATATTCATCAACATTGCAACTAGCCCCATAAAACACAGAACCGGACGTTTCCCAGGCCAAACATATATCTAACATCTAACTCCCTCATTATTTATGGATGTTTCTTGTCCTCTGCATTTATGTTGAGTGAATGAGATGCCATCTTATTTATTGTAACATGCCCAGTTGAAGCCCAAGTTGTGTCAGTCATTTGAGTGACATACCTTGTTTTCCATGTTACCCTTGGAGCCTGGTTTGTTTTACTGTCCTACATATATTACTATGTTGCTTGTCATAAGAGAATTACCTTAAAGCATTTCTGTAAATACAAGGCTGCGTATAGTGTCTTTTTAAACGATGGAAAAAATAAGAATGTGCTAATAAGTATCAGTTTCAGTTTAATTAAAAATATTAAGACTAAAATTACTGCCTAGCATGAACTAAGTCTGTAAATTTTTTTTTCTAGTATGTATGTATGTTTTTCAATATTATTTATCAGATGTTCATTAATACACTAGGTACTTAGAAGGGGCTTTATTCATTGCCATGGTGTCGTATGTTGGAGCATTTAACCTCCCCATGCAATGTTTATTTCATGCAGACAAAAGGGTAGTTAAATCTCTTTCTCTACAGTCTGACAGGCACCATAACTGTCACTGCACATGATCTATTTGCCAGCCCAAATGCATTACTAGCACTAATGTTTCACAATTCTGCCAATTCACTCTGGTACTGTTCAAAACACCTACAGTATGTGTCAAAACAGTACTTAATAGGCTGTCCCCCAGGTGTGCATCAAAAGCTAAAGATGTTGGAGCCAAAGGTCAGGATCTGATTTGTTATGTGGGAGTTTGCAGGGATTTTTGATGTGCTCTGATCAATTCCACACCCCAACATACACATAAATCAATTCTGTGTCCATAAGGAGCCTATATAAGTGCATGTGTCAACATGGAAACACACACAAATTGACTCATGTGCCTACTATAATGCAGTTAATCATAAATGTTTTCCTGCATTATGTGAGCATGTTTTTGTCTCCTCTTCTTTGCTTCTGACCTGTTCTCCCCTATTTATCCCTCTGTTTAAAATTGCTGAGACCCTAGCTAGCTTGATAGGCCGTTGTAGGTGGCATTATGATATGGGGATGGTTGGGGGTGGTTAGGTTTAACAGACTGAGAGAGCAAAAAATCCTTCCTTTTGACACTGTTAAACATTGACAGGCTTATTACCGTGTTCTCTGATTCAGCTGGATGTGTTCAAGGATCTTCTTGGTGGTGAAAAAGGTCAGCTGCTCTTAGTTGTGCTCCGCTAGAATACTAATACTGTCCTTATTCAAATGATCTGCTCCAACGCTTATTAAATTGATGGCCCGGGCTCTCTAATTTAATAGTGTTGCAGTCCAGGAGAGGGACACAGCTGCAGTCACTGGTGAATTAGGTGCTTCTGAGGCAAAGTTCAAGCAGGAGCCCCTTTTGCTTTTGGGATGCATTTTCCCAACAAATTAGCAGTCAGTGACAGTGCACAATTAATTAGTGCAAACCAGGAAAAGCTTGTCATTTAATAAGGTGCTTTTTTCCACTCACACCTCTCCCACATAGAAAAATATCTCTCCCTATCTTACCATACCTCACCCCCTCCTTTATCCCTCCCTTCCTTTTTTTGTCTCTCTCTGACTTTCTGACTCTCTCCCCTCTCTCACTTTACATAAACATTGAGCATTGATCCATTACGTTGGGTGCTGTTGATACATTTAATGTGTGTCTGGTTAAATGGAAGTTGTAGCTTGGATATTTTCTGTGGTGTCAGTGCTTGCGAAAGCTTCATCTTCACCAGGTTTGCTGGAGAGACGATAAAGATGGGTCACTTGCAGATGATCCAATCAATAATTGTGTTTGTAGGATATATTTAATATTTAGTGGTGGTGGATAATCACACTGAAACATAAGACATTTTTAGGTGCTTGTGTGTGATAGGTCTTGTATGTGTTTGTAAGCAGCACTGCTACACACCAGTTTGAGTGTCTTATTGGACTTTATTTTAATAGGCAAAAACTCTGTATTGTTGAATAACGTGGTTTGCAACCCTAACCATTTACATGAATTCTCTGGGCCAGTGACACCTGCCATTCATTGTCAGTGGAAACCAGCATAGTCTCTCAGTACATCATGCTGTGTGAGACGGGGCCAATCGAGTGTGTCTTGATTACAGTGGAAATCAAAGCAGAGGGTCAGCTTATTAAATAACATAAATTCATTTTAAACAAAACATTGGCAAAACTGATCATCTCAGTAAGGGTCTACTGATTTATTTACAGTGTGTTTACATAACACATTATATAAGTTATGGGACAGAAAAAGTGTCACTTGTAAAAACAAATTGCCAACAGTGCTGGTGTGAATAAACATGGTCAACACAATACACCACTTTCTATTTTACGAACGAATTACGAATTTTACAAGTTAAAGTGAAAGGTGAAACTTGCTGCAATTGATAAACTCAAAACAGCTTCATGATTGTTCTTGGAAAAGAAGGAAAAAATATGGGCGTAATGATCCATTTTTTTTTTGTTTTTTTTTTAAAACCTTGATACCAATTCAGTGCCTTAATAATTGGGTATTGGCCAATGTCAGTATTGATCCGGTACTTGAATTTAGCCAGTCTACAATACATTTTTATTAAAAAATTGCCCTGTGAAAAACACATGATTTTATTAACTGAATGTTAATGTACATTTCCATTTGCCATTTGATAGGCTAAATGGCATCAAAGTTTAACTAGTCAATTTTCTTATTTTGTATGAACACAGTCTCTGGCTTGTACAAATATGTTTTCATATTCACACACACTCTAATTTAGACGTGTGTGTATAAATGAAAGAGAGAAATGTGTATGTACATCTTTACAGCTGCACTGATGGCACCAGAAACTGCGGAGAACGTGATTTACATGATTCTTTTTGACCTGACAGATCTCCCTCCCCGTAAGTAAACAATTTGCAGTCATTAGAAGTGGGCTTTGTTTGTTAGTCTTAATGAATTCCACCTATTTCATCTTAAATGTCTATTTAATTTCTACACACAAATGTTAAGCTTCTGAGCTGTAACTGCATTATGAAATGTTGGAAGAATTACAAATATATAGAGGAAGAGATTGGAAATAAAATGTTCCAATTTAAATGTTGATATTAAGCATGGATTTCTGCATGTGCTGATGCAAGACAATTGCATTGCAGCTTCCATGATGGGAAATGAAAAAACTATGGGGACTTCTTGCATGATTACAACCAAACATATGAATGTGCCACATGGATATGATAGCAATTAGCACTTAGAATATATGCTTTTTTCCATGAATTTAAATGTTTTAGGTGCTTGTGTTTGATATAACTCTACAACACAAGAACTGTTTTTGCAAATTAATGCAAGCATACAAAATACGCCCTAAAAATCTTACAACCATACCATATGTATTTTATACAGGGCACACTCTCAGGTCTTTGTACCATTGTCCTATTTACAGAGTGAAGGCTGAATGCTGAACATGTAGTACAGTAGGCCATAAATAAGAGTAGTGGGGCTCTATCAATGCTGACAGAGCCGCCACACACACACAGAGCCTGGCCCAGTGCCCACTTGTTTCCTCGCTCAACTAATAGACTGTGTTGAAACCAGTCAGCATTGTCGTTCTCAGATTGATGTGACCTTGATGCTGTTTAGTGCAGTGATTTGTTTATTGGCACTTATTTTGATGCATGTGGAAGTGAGCCTTAAAAGCCCCACCACAGACACACATGCTGAGAGAGGAAGATGGAGATAAGAAAAACACAGCTAGAAAGATAGAAGCAAAGAAAAAGTGAGGGAGATAGAGTCAAAGAGATATACTCCAGGGGCAGATTACATAATACATCATTCATAAAGCATTGTTGCCAATATGTCTTTTATACTCCTTAAATTGCTGTTGCCATCCCAGGGCCCTGTCTGCGCTTTGACAAACACATCACAACACATACAAACATATTCTCTCTCTGTACAGATTGTGTACAGTTAGTGGAGTCTATCACAGGCCTCCTGGGATGCTACTGTGTAAGGAGAGGAGCTAGAGCTGAGGAGTACTCTACTGTACTGATGGAACTGTGTTTCTGTTAGGCAGTGAAAACAAAGTCTCCCTGATGCACAGTGGAGTGTAGGGGGATCAATAGACAGGGAGCGCTTCATTTCCTCTGGCTTCTACTGAAGAAACACTCACTGATGTGTCAGGGCTGTTGCAGTTGTTGCTTTGACATAGAGGAGATACCAAAGTGCCAGGCTGTACTTTATGCAAAAAGATGTAACCATGGACACATCCCCATACACACACACACACACACACACACACACACACACACACACACACACACACACACACACACACACAGTATGAGAGAAAGTAAAATATAAGGTTAGTCTTGTGTGTCATATTGCGTGTTAAAATAACAAGAAACAGGCATGAACTAAAGAGGAAGGATTTAATTGACACACAGGATATAACAAGGCATGAGCTTGAGTGATGGGGAAGGGTTTGGCCACTGCACAGGATGTAACCAGACATGTGACTATGTGCTGGGAAGGGTTTGGCTGTGCATGGGATGACACAGGGCCAGAGCCTGGGGCAGCCAGGGAAAGTGGCGAGCCCAGCTGTCACCTCAGTCAGCCCCTCCTTCGGGGCACCTGTCAATCAGCAGCCTCTTATATTGCTCCGTCATTGAAGCTAATTGCTATTGTCAACCCCAGAGACCCAGAGGATGCTACAACTTGTGCAATTGCCCTTTTGGAGACAGAATACTGCCTCCAAACATGAGATAAAAAATGCAGGAAATCGAGATGTGAATCAAAGGTATTTCTGGTAGTGTATTACAGAGTCATTAGAAAAATTAAAGGCAGGATCACAAAAATAACCTCAAACAGCATGCATTCAGACCCATAGAGCAAACGTTGGACTGAGGGAATGTGGCTTAGACGATTAATTTAACACATGCATATGCATATGCATGCATTTACACATTCTTTCAGACTTACAGACACACGGACACATGCACACACACTCACAACAAGCCAGCATACGTATGCAGCAATGGACCTAATAAAAATAAGATGGATGCTCTTTGAGAGACGGGTGGTTGTGTTATTAATTGCTGTCTGTCCCCTCCTACTGATAATGATGGGCTGTATCCTGGAGAATTTGCACGAAATAGATTTTATTTGGAAGGATTATTTATTGTCCTTCTCATTGGAGAGGTGGTGTATTTAGAATAGTGAGGGTTTAAATAATGGCCTGTGTGAGATAAGTCCTCATGTTAATTCCTCTTGTGCTTCTTCCTTCTCTGGCACCTTCTTAACTACACCAACCCCATTACATAGATTTATCTGCACAGACGGAGAGACTTCAGATGGGATATTTAAAGCGTCACTTTTTTCTTCTTTATTTAAGGCAAATTGTGAAAATGTGTTGTCTGATTTGTTGACATGCATCATAAACAGTTTTTAAACATTTGTAATCTCCCGTCAGTGGTATTACTTTTATTTTCATAGGGGTTATCATAATGACTGATTGCTGTTGCACCACTGCCCTTTCACAAGTGGACATTTAGAGCAGGTCTTACAATAAAAATTTTCATTCTATTTGCATGTACAGACAACTGGCTGAAACAAAAGCACCACGTTACAGAGAATATACAAAACTGGAAAAAAAAACACCCTTATGGGTATGAGAGATGTTGATTCTACTCTTTCTCTCCTCTCATTTGCTGCTCGTCTCTTACGCCCTTCGTTTGTTTGACAGCATTATCATACGATAACACTGCTCCCCACCTCCATCCCATCACCCTCTCACAACCCATAAATCAGGATGCTGGTGTCATGGCGGCTGGAGGCGTGGAAGCTGTGGTGACATGGACAATCCTGGTGTGGGTGTGAAATCACTTGACCCCCAGCATTAACCTTTCTGGAGTGAATGGACGTTGCTCTCCTCAGCAGACTGGTAACAAAAGAGGCCTGGTATTGATTAAACTCTGTCTTGCACACTTGATATTAAACACTGGCATAGATGTCTGTGTTCCTAAACCCCGCTTGCTCAATTCTGCTTTTGCATTACCTCACTTCTAGATGAATAAAGAAATGTAAAATGCAAACTTGTCAGCTATGTTGCTCACGTACCCGAGTATGTGACTCTCTGAGTCTGCAGGTAAAAACTGCACATGACTTTAGGCTGCAGTGCAAAGGTTGTGAAAAGAGAAGCTGAAAGAGAGCAGGGAATGTCTCGGTCTCTGGGGTGATCAGTGTTTTGTCATCTGGAGCGGTGTTTACGTTTCTCAGCATAGGTTCTCCTCCCTTCATCTCCTCCACATCTTTTAGATCGATACTCTGCATCCACAGAGGTCTGGGAGAAGGCATACAAGCATGTGAGTCAGTCAACACTTAGCAAGCTAAAGGCAATGGAGCTGGAAATCTCCCAGGCTGCAGTCAGCATTCTTTCACCTTTTCTCACACTTTTCACACTTTGTGTTGTGGAAGATAGAGTTCACATATTGTAGGTGTTAGTATCATTCCTGTGTAGGCTATATAAGTGTCATTACAAAAACCTGTATAAAAAGACGTCCTGTAGCTTGTCGCCTGTAGTTGTTTTTTAAAAGTTAAAACATCAGTTGAAGTTGAAGAGTATGAGTACTGGAGTACTGTACTGTAAACAATTTAATGCACAGGCAGAATTGTGAGTTGTGCTTAGATAACCTTTTAGAGAGAGCTCTTCACTTGCTCTTTTATTCTTTAATCAGCTAAAATGCTTTTCATTGAAGTGGCCATTTAATCAAATAAAATTAAATGGACAACACCAGACTCCACTTGCACTGGGTGTTCTGTAACCTGTCAAAGAAAAAAACTTTAACCCAAAAAAAGCAGTAGATATTTTTTTTAAATTTTGAACTGTAGATACCTAAAAATAATTCACATGCTAAAAATCTATTGACAAGACGTACATTTCAGTTGTTTTACTGTGGTAATAACTACCTTGTTAAATGGTAGAATAATCTGTAAAATGTGAGTAATGTAACATACTTTGTTTTGAATCTATTCATTTTCTGTTACACCTGCAATGCATTTATAAACTTGATTGAAGTTTTGAGTGGAGCCTCACTTCTATTGCATACGAGCCACAAAAACATTTCCCATAATGGAGGGAAGGGCTTGCACAATAAAATGCATTCAGCTAGTCAGACATGCTTCACTGGTCTTATAGGTGTACTTTCTTTAAGGCTGCCTTTGATTATAAATGGTCCATCACAGGGCTGTTAGTTCATTTAGAGGCATTGGTAACTCTGCTACACACACCTTAACCTAAGAGGCAGGACAGGGCTGCTTTTCACAGTGAACACCAGCATCTGTTCCAGGAAATGCACGTCTCATTCAGGCCTAATTGTCGTTCCTGTATAAGAAGGCTGGTAAGTGAGAGCAGGAGGGGGGCTGTCACGTTCCTGTCACATCCCAATGGTCCGGTAAATAGAGCGTGAGTGTAGTCCCCCCACCTCCAAGTTGCTGATGGACAAATAGCCCCCCCATCCCTCCTCTTCCCTCCTCTCTGTCCTCCCATCGGCCTCTCCACTATTTCACTCCAGCTTTTCCTTCCCTTATTTATCTCTACTCTGTTATGTTCTTCACACGAGTAGAAAATAATTAATTACTGCACCCAATGATGATTTATAATATTACTGACATAATTAATGATACACATCAATTTCCCTCCTTAATTGAAGGGGGCTGCGGAGCCTACCCTGGCACCAAGAAAGGCCATTGCCCTGACAGCATGAAAACACCCCTCCATACTCAAACACCCTACTCTCAGGTTATGTCTTTCTCTTTTGCCACTTTTTTCCTTTCCTCACCTGCCTCTCATTCATACTCCAGTGCTACAGTAGTGCTGAGGATTCATCTAGTAGAATGTAATTCTTCCCATGTGCTCTAAATAAACCTTAAGAACAGGACAGTTGTTCTCACATGAGGATACGCATTAATACATGTCTTTGCCCTGGTGTGTGTGCGCGCGCGGGCGCATACTCCATTATGTCCACTATGAGTGTGTGTGTAGGTATACAGTGATATATGATTCATGAAGATGCGTGTGAGGCATATGTAATTCCAGCTCTACCCTCAGGACTAGAGACAACAAGGTAGTGCATGAATATTTGATTTGCAGAGAGAAGGTATAGGATCTATGCACAGCATTTTAAGCAGACATCCTAGCATATTTCTCTTGAAAATCTATACACTCTGTTTTATCATCAAATAGGGGTTTTCTAATTGTCTGACTTTAAAAACAGAACATATACACCTTCTTGTATATTTTGTAAACATACGAGCTTGTTTGTATGGAAATAGTAACTTTTTGAATAGCAGTGCACTTTGTATGTTTTATTGGGACATAATTAATATATAAACTTTTCTATAAACCTTTCCAACAACAACATCTTAAAACATCCTCAAGCTTTTTGACAAAAACAAAAAAAAAACTTACAAGCCAACTTTTTTTTCACACATTGACAAATACTCAGTAATGTTGTGAAAGTAAATATTAAAATCAGGTTTCCTCTGTATATGCATATTAGTGTTCGAATGTAAGTATACAGAGTGAAAGAGCCCTCTTACTGACCCTAAGTACAGTGAACTCCATTTGAGAGCTTCCCAGTGGCGCCACCAGCCTCAAGCTAAATGTGATCAGGTAGTTTCAAAAACTGCCTGACGGTGTCAACACGCAAAATGTGGACAGGGTGTAGGGGGGTAGTTGTGGACTTGGATTATTCTCCATGGCAACAGCAAAGTATCCCTGTTTGTAGAAAGACAATTTCTGTTACATGTGAAAATGATTGGCAGGTCTATTCCTCCACAAGTGACCCATAGAAATTAGCAAGTAAACGTTATAATACCAAGCTGCATTGACAGGGTCTCCATACTTTTTAAACTTCTCTTGTAAGTGCTTCTCTTCTACATTTGCATAAGAAACATCGGATGCTTATTGGAGGGGGTTTGGGGTTGTTGTGGAGTGCTTTCATATCTTTAGCTTGACGGCTTCTTTGTGATCAAGGGGATTGAGGAGAAGGGGGTTTGCCAGATGAGAATAACTTAATTTCCAAAGCCTGAAGATGAGAGGAGAGTTGAGGGTATAAGTTCATAATGCAGTCTTACTCGGGCAGAAGTGAAGGAGAAAAAATCTGCTGTGTATATTAGTGTAGACATTTATGTAGCAAAGGGACAAGAGCTCTTCCAAGAGAAGTTAGTGTGTCCAGAACGAACAGTTATCAACATAAAGCTATGCGTTTTCTGTGACCAAGCCTATTATTTAACAGTCTAACATATAATGTAAAACATAAGTATACAAAGCAGTACACTAAAGATTATCCCCAAATATGACATCACTCTGTATCACGGTATCTAAACATTCCTAGAGCCTTCAGTGTAATGTTCAAGTCTTTTGATTAAATTCTTATTACAATCAGGTGGTGGATATAGACAGAGGGTTTCAGAAAAATGCATAGTTGTAGAAAAGGTGGTTTAACCAGAAAGAGACAATCATGAAAAGTAAATTAGTCAGTAGGACAAAACCTACCTGGTTTTAAGTAAGATCAAGTCTTGGGTGTGTTTATGTAAGAGTCTTTTTTTGTGCTAAAGATAACTTTATAAGATTTAAAGCTAATTTGATCGTTTAAGATTATAATTAATTGTTATTCAACAGTTTTATTATAAGACAGCCTGGCATTAGCTGAAATTGAGAATAGTTTGAAAGAAAGTAAAAATATAATTAAATGTAGTTTCCTAATCTACATACAGTATGTGACTAAAACCTTAAATGTGAAACATGTAAAAAACCTTTATTTCCGGCCAGCTGGTATTGATTTGAAATAAGTTTCATCATCGATTATGAATCAAGACGTTGTATAATTAACACTAGGGGGCACCAGTGTTCCACACAATGTTGTATTTCCATTGTGAAGACACCAATGGAAAGGAAAATATCCTCTGATAAATGATGTGCTTTTGGCATCACAGTGCATGCTCACAAGAAAGAAGAATTACAGAGTTACCTTACAAATATTTTAATTAATTTTGACAAGCCTTTCAGAATAGTTTGAAATCTCATTGACATGTTACACGAATTTACTTTGGCAGTACAACAACTGAATTATTTATTTATTTTCCAGAAGACATGACTAGCAGAGAAACTGAGGTCAAGGTAGACACAAAGAAACACTAATGAATACAATCATTTGTTATCTGTGGTTAATACAGTTCTTATTCTCATCAGCTGAAGAGAAATCAAAGTAAACAATTAATCAAACTTAACTTGGGTTTGAAATAGATTTCTTTCATTTCATGTGGTGATTAAAAAATCACAAGAAAAATACATTTTTGCTGATTAATCCAATTGTAGAAAACAAAAACAATGAGAGTATTTCAAAAGAACATTTCATGTGCCAAATGTTGAATTGGATTTTACACATATTTGTTCTGCCTAACCTATCTGTTTTATCTCCCAAATCCTGCTTCAAAGAATTTTATTGTCTATCAACACTACTTACTGTTGTCAGTAAACGTGCTTTTGTTGCCTAATATGGTATGATCTGATCCTTAATGTCCATTTTTTTAAAAATAACATCATAATAAGGCAATATATGTTATAGTTGAAAGTTGAACTGTTTCTTTTCCTAGATTTGTTCTAAAACAAACAAACAAGCAACCCTTTTTGTTTATTATTTATTAGTATTTTAGTGTTGTGGTTGAGCACATTTATATTTAAAACAAAATAGATTCATAGCCTTAATTTTCAGTATTGATTACAAAATGACAATAATAAATGAGTAATTCTTTCAAGTTAATTCAGTCACCATTTTTAAGGTGAGATAATAAAAACACTTGCATGTAACATTGTTAATTTGACAGTTTTTAAAATTTAAATAAAAATATAAACGATAAATGTATTGCAATATAAATTAACCTAAGTTTTAAATGTCATAGTGGTCAGCTCTGTTGTTATTAAACTCATCTCCTTTTTTTTTTTAATGCAACATAGTGACTGTTTATTTGTAGAGTTATTTTTATATAACATCCCCCTTATTTTTAATCTTCAAAGCATCACATCTTTTTCTGTTTTTGTCTTTTTGGCACATGCATGCGCACACATTTGTGCACACACCTCCCTGAGTAATCATTGTTCAGTGGCTCTGGTCAGCATGTTGTCACCTGTATCCTATTAAGAACATTCTCACCTCAGCACACAATCATACACATACCACATCCCTCTCTTCCTCTTTCTTGCTCTTACACACACACGCGTGCACACACACGTACCTTATCCTCCTCTCCATTCACCCGTATGCCTCTTCTTTCTACTATTTGTACCTCACAGTTCCACAGCTGGTGTATTGCACTTTTTCCGACCTATGGTTTGAAGCTGACCTTTTTCCTCTGTGTTTTTGCCTTCTATCAGTAAGACCTTGAATCACTTCTCCACAGCACCTTTCTAGGACATTCTACAGTTTGGCTTTTCATATAATTGTCCTTACTGAAACTAAATTGTGAAGAGTGCAGGCATGTGAAGAGTGCAGTATGGACAAGACATCTGCATGAGTGAGGTTCCATCAGGGATTCGGGTCATGGGGCATCATAAGCCACACCCTTTTCTGTCTCTACCCACACCCATTGGATTCTGATTGGTTAGGAGAGTGAATCCAGGGAAAGCCTAAGTTGGCTTTCTTTGAGTATCTCTTGAACAGAGGACATAAAATATTAAGCCAAGTAACTGGTGTAATATAATATGAAAGTAAGGTAATATAAAAAAATTTGTACCGACATGAAGCATGGGCTGGTGGAAATTATGAGGAAGAGTTTATTATTTATTATACAGTTTAAAAACTAGTTAATAACAGAGAAAGGACTTTTTAGATGTTAAGAATTGCAAATATTTCTTTCATTTTCAAGAAATTGACAAAGTCGTTCCTGTGATTTTGGACTTGTGAAGTGCAAGAAAAAGGACAAGTCGAAGGAAAACGAAGAATAAAGTAGCTGAGAATATTCTTGAAAATTGGCAAACTGAGAAGACGGTGTAGCTTGATGATAAATTACAAATTAAGATCACATTTCTAGGAAGAATACACATATTGTTCAAATGTGGTTTTGTATATGCACGTATGTTACTCATTATGTATGTATATTAAAAATATGTGTGCGCCTGTGTATGCACACACTTTCACACAAACACACCCATGCATCTACAATGCAACAACTATGCTCGTGCTATTGTTGCTTGGGGAGTGGATACCCTGTCCCCATCATCTGGTTGTGACATCCGCTCTGCGGGACATGGCAGCTCCCTTAGAAACCAGCAGAGTTCCAATCATCTACATGCCATAACCTTACGGCCGCTTTTGTCCACACCTCCGCCAAGATTCATTTGTGTCGCCCCAGCAGGTCTGACCGCTGAACAATTCCCGGGCGGAGCAGGAGGGAAATACATTTCACTGATTAAAGATATCTGGTGACTGTTCTACATGCTGTCAGCACACGGTTAGTGTTCCCCCACCCCCAACAACCCTTCCACTCTCCCATTCACCACATGTATGTCATCTCCTAGACACTCCCCTGAACTGTTTCTAATTTCTCACTTTTCTGCCATAACCATGAATGCCATTATTTCACTATATGGATTAAATACTATTTTCCGTTCCTCTGCTAACATGTTAGGCTCTCTTACCTCTTCATTGTCCCTTCAAAGTCTTTAATATAGGTAAACAAAAATGAACACTGAAGTGAAAAAACTTTTTGCCGGACATGGCAGAGGCAGTGATGGAGGCAATCTGCAATCTGAAGGGGACACATGTTGGGTGGGCAGTCTAAAGAGAGAACATGATGTGTATGCATTATTATCAGTGTGTCTCTCATCTCAGTGGTTGTGTGGCCTGACCTTGAGTTTTTTGCTGTCTTCTCAGCAGCGGCATCCCAGCCAACTCTAAAATAAAATGGAGGCTGGAACACACGCAGTAAATCAGAAATAGCTGGGCTACAGTGCACTGTATTCACTACAAGTCAGGACACACATTCCCCCAGTGCTTTTTATTTATTTTAAAAATTATTTTCAGCATTGTACATTAATACTGAAGACATCCAAACCATGTAAGAACATGTATGGAATTATGTAGTAAACACAGTTTTAAACAACTCAGAACATGTTTTATTTTTTTAATTGTGCAACTCACAAGGTAATAACCTGAAATGATTTTCAAGAGTTAATTTGTGACAAGAACTGTGACTGTATCCCCAAGTGCAGTCACCAAGAACATCAAACACTTAGATGAAACTGGCCTTCATGAGGACTATCCCAGGAAATGAAGACCAAGAGCTACCTCTTCTCCAGAAGTTCAGTAGAATTACCAGCCCATTATAGCACCTCAGATTTGAATCTACATAAATATTTCTTGGAGTTCAAGTGGCAGACATACTTCAACATCCACTGTTCAGAGGAGACTGCATTACTGCATTACCATTACTTTGGAAGAACAACAAGCAAAAATGATTACTTACCAAGAAACCTAAGGGATGGACATTAGATTAGTGGAAAACTGTGCTTTGGTCTGACAAGTCAAAATCTGAGATTTTCAGTTCTGCCATGTCTTCGTTAGATGTAGAGAAGGTGAATAGACGGTTCCTGAATGCGTGGTTCCCACTGTAAAGCATGGAGAAGGTATGATGGTGTGGATGTGCTTTACTGGTGACATTGTTGGTGACTTAGTCAAAATCAAGGGCACACTCAACCAGCATTTTACAGTTACATGCCATCCCATCTGCTTTTGCATTTAGTAGGGCCAGCATTTGTTTCCCAACAGGACATTTACCCCAAATGCACCTCTAGGTTATGTAAGAGCTATTTGTCCAAGAAGGAGAGTGATGGGATGCTGCATCAGATGGCCTGACCTCTGCAATCAGAAATGGTTTTGAATGGGTTGGGAAGAGGGAATTAAAAGCAGCCAACAAGTACTCACCGCCTCTTGTTGAAAACCCATTCTAGGTAGCTACCTCAGGAAGGTGACTGGAAGACTGCTAATAGTGTGCAAATTTGTCATCAAAGCAAAATGTGGCTACTTTGAAGAATCTGGGAAAAAAACAATCAGCATTATCTGACATGTTTTACTTCACTACAAAATCCCATATTTGTCATAATTTAATTGTCTTCAGCATTAATTTACAATGTAGAAAATGCCAAAAAAAACACCCTGAAAAAAAGAAAGTGTGTCCAAACTTTTGACTGATAGTGTACATTTTCGAGCACTGCAGTAAAAAGTGCCTTGCAACAAAATGATGAGGTGAGATGAGAAGTCATGTGTCTTGACCCTCTTCCTCACTGTGATCAAACATCAGCTTTGACAAGTTACTAACAGATGCTACTTACTTTTTTCTTTATTTTATCTTGTTTTTCTTTATTGCTTTCCCTGTCTCTCATCACTCACTACCTCACACAGTATTGCATTAAACAGGATCATGCAGTACTACTTAATGACTTTATTTTTTTCTAATGTAGCACTTCTCTGCACCAGCAGGGGACAGTATTACTTGACATGTAAATTGATATGCTTTGAACAAATATGTGCACAGTTGATTAAAGAACAAATATTCTCTTCTTTGTTCTCTTATTTGTTGCTGACTTTGTTCACATACAAGTTTTAGCCTTTTCAACATTATTAGTTTGACTGAACTACCCTGCCTACATTGGCAGGAACACATAGAGTGGCCTAAAACTTCAAATGACTTGATTGTTCTACTTTCTTCAGTAGGTGCTCCATTATATGGGTCACATGTTTTGGAAGGTGGAGATGGAGGGGGTGTGGGAATTGGCACATCTTTTTTTGAAAATTTTTCCCATTTCCCTTTCAGGAGTCACCTCCAAACCCTAATTAACAGGCAAAGCCATCAAATCAAACTTTACCAGTCCCAAAGGTGCTGTCAGCAGGCAACTGGCACAGACGCTCCCATTGCCACTTTTTCTGACATCCTCTCCTCCACTGTTGACTGACTTACCCGTGTGTATGTGCATATGTGTGTTGGTAGTACAGGGGGCAGAGTTCAATGGGAATGACAAGTGCTGCTACTGTAATATGTAACGGTAAAGATCTAGACACATCAAACCCTCCACAGCCTAGTCATCCATGTGTGGATTTGTCTTCGTGTTGCTGATTTGCAGTAGCGGATTTGTTTTCATGCAGTTTGTTTTTGTATGCACATGTACACGTCTGAGGCGACAAGAGAGTGTTAGATGTCGGCTGAGGTGAGGGACTATGGAATATGGAGAGCAGTAGAGTGGTGCTCTGTGTGACACCAGTCCTGTAGACAAGGGTTAAGCAGGGAATAGGGAATAGTCCTGAGGTAATATCATGGGGGCGGAGGGTTGATGAAGGGTGAACAAAGGTGATGCAGTGTTTCACAGACACGACATCCTGATATGCTTTGTTGGCTCATTTGATAGGAGCATGTGAGTGAAGGAGTATGCCCCCGAGGGAAATTTAATAGAAGTCAACATCAGCCTTTACGCTATGAAAGTAAAAAATAGGGTAAATATACAAGGCTGTGAGTGCGGAATAATTCAACAACGGCATAGCTCAGGATGTGTAAGTGGTAAAGTATCTTGTTCGTTAAAGCCACCAGGACCTATCTATTCGTGGCTAGACTTTATTTCAGTTATCATTCGGTATGTGTCTGAGTCTCAGTGGACATTTAGTAAAGGCACTCAGTATTAAATAGGGAGAGTCCAGTGTCTCAGCCACTCTCATTTCTTGTGTTGGATTCATATATGATGTTTAGCCACAGAACAGTATTATGTTTTTTTCTCCAAGTTTAGGCAGAAATCAAAGACTTTGTCTACCTGAAACTTGAGACCACAGAGGTGATTTATCCCCATGTGAGAAGCATTATTTTTAATGCTGATGGCCTCTGAACTTCAAATGCAGTGTCAGTGGCCCAATGGCATCTAGAAAATGGTAGCAGGAGAACACTTGACCTTCCATTATTGTCTCCCATGCATAACCACTTGTTAATTACTGGAAAAGCCAAAATGGCTTCTAAAGCTAGTTTGTAAAAGGTCAGTTACTGCTGGGTAATGAACAGTCTCAGTGGCTCTCAAGTTTGCTGGTCTGGAAGTGTATTAGACCATCGCAGGCTAAAGATCCAAGATGTTTTAATGTAGATGATGCCTTTGAATGAGAGGAAATTGAGAATGGTACCTTGTCTAATTCTCGTCTGCTTGCCTGCAGACAGTCCAGTCATATTTCATGTGAAATACCATAGTGTTAAAGTGGAATGAATGTGAACCTATGGACGTGTAATATGCCAATTAATAACCTAGTGGTTTTTGACTTTACTATATGTGCACACACACTTATATACACACATCCCTCCTTCATCTCATTAACCTCTGTCTCCATACTCTTTATCTTTTCTACGTAGTCTGCATAAGGAGAGTATACACATTCTTTGTAGTGACGGTGTTATCAGGCAGGGTCATCTTTCTTGCCTCTTCGTCACGGTATTACGATAAGGATGTGTTATTTAAAAGAACCTGTACAAAGCCAGGAATGATAATGCAGTGATAAAGTGATTAAACATAAAGGGTTTTATATGATGCACATTTAACAGTTTTGTCCCCTTTCTTGTCTCAGGAATGATTACTGTTAAGTGTCTCTCCTGTTCTTTATTGCAGCTTATGAAAGCATCCAAATGGCAGCCTAGCAACTGGGAGTAAACTCTCTTGACGTCCTTATGTATTTTAAATTATTCTTAAATGTTGTCCAGTCAGTGGTTTTGTCTTTTACATCTGGGTAGAACTTTTATACATTTTTGTGGTTCTTTAACTTGCATGAGTATTGCACAATAATATTTTTTTTTATTAGAGTAATGACCCCAGCACAAAGGTGTACTCCCATACTGTGCCAACTTGCCACCTGATCCATCTCATGCCTATCTTGGCTGTGTATCAGGGTTATACCCAGATGTCTTGCTTCACCACACATTTGATTGTTGGTTAGGAAAATGTGCTGGCTTCAACCTTGTAGGGGTCTGTAACCTTTCAGAGGAGTAAACATCAGAGCTATGCAATCTTGGCTGATGTTTGCTGGTATATTCTCACCTTTTTCATTCTTCATTTCTTTTCCTCTCCCCTTCTTTACTTCTTTTTTAATAGCTCCTGGTATTGTCTTGGTCCTTGCTGACAACAAAGGGGATAAATGCAATGCCTACTGTAAGTCCCTGTGGTTAGGCCTTGGACATGACACGTGTCAGCCTATGATAAATTGGTTGTGTGTCTGTTCAATTTCAAATGCAAAGCTCTAGAGAATGAAGTAGAGAGAAAGACAGAGAGAAAGAGAGAGAGAGAAAAGAACGTGATGGAGAATGGGTGGGAGAAAGAGATGCCGGCATACTTCTGGCTAAGGGAGAGAAGGATGCCTGAGATGCTGGATGTTAATGTGCGGAGTGCCGATAAGGAATTGCACAAGTTTGAGAGCGGTTGCCCACATCCTGGGGTTTGGGTGGTGAAATCTTGGCAGCAGGACAGGTGCTAGACAGTGGAGGAGGAGGTGAAAGAGTGGAGAAAAGAGACAAAGAATGATGACAGATAAGAGTTTTCACAATGCCGATGAATCAGTTTTTGCTGATGTGTCCAGTGAGTACAAATAAATTTGCTTCACCAACACTGCTTACTTAATTTCTGTACATGTGAGGATACCTGTTCTTTTTTTATTTCTGTTGTTTACATTTGTCTGCTGTAGGATGATTAGGAACATGTAGGGTTAAACAAGAGGGTTAAAAGCACGAGAAAAAAGGATGCTGTGCTTCTATGACATGTCTGGTTAATAACCTGCCTGTGCTAATCAGTGCAGCTGGTCTGGGAGAGTTGGCGCTCTGACACCAGGCAGCCACGCAGAATGTTGGGGAAGAGGCAAAGATGCGAGCCAAATCCAGCTTGTATCTCCCAAGCGGAGCTTCACAGGAGGAGGGGTGCTTGATGAAAAGAGAGAGAGAGAAGGAGAGAGAAAGAGAAAGAAAGGGATGCCTGCCTGCATGCCTGCTTGATGCCTTCATGGGAGAAGAGAAAAGGATGGCATTTTTCCTTTAACAGCTGGTCTGTGAAGTGACAAAGCTGATATTATGGTAATGTCAATCTAATCTAAGAGAAAGATATCTTCTGGAAATTCTTGGCAGAGTTGTGGCCTTCTAAATATCTGTGTCTTCTGGTGTGTGTGGCCCCACAGCCTTTCTCCCTTTCATATACAGTATACAGTTTCAAGAATAAGTAAGTGAACTATTTCATGGTTTCTGCATAAATTGGTCATCAAATGTAAACTGATCTTCACCAGTGTCACAAATATCTACAAATACAACATTTCTAAGCTGATAAAAACAAACTGTTGCAATGTTTGATGTCTTTATTGAACATACCCATTAAACATACAAAGAGATGGTAGAAAGAGTAAGAAAGTAAGAAATACTAGACTTATGGAAAGAGCATCACAATTGAGGCCTGCTTTGCTACTTCAGGACGTGGACCGCTTGCCATTATAGAAGGGAAAATGAATCTCTAAATTTCTCAAGAAGTCAGGATAATGCCAGGGTTAGGTGATATCACTTGCTCTGATGTTAGTAAATGTGTTAATGCTGGCTCTCGTTAGCTAGCTGTAATGTTATGTTTGCAACTGACTACTCAGGACACATAATGTGCTTAGAAAGTCAAGAGAGCATTCAACATCATTCCTCTTAGTTTTATCATGTATGATTAAGCATGAACTCCTTTTTATGAATCTTACTGCAGTTAAACTAATCTAAAAATCAGTTTTTCATCTTTACAACAAAGCTTTAGTTGATCTCGTTGGTCAGTTCAGCCCCCCTTCCTGATGCAGTCGCTCTTTGATTCAAGACCAGCAAGGAGTTGGTCTGGAACCAGTTTTTCTGGCCATGAGCTGGTTCTTGGGCTGTTGAAATGCAAAGAACTGGCTTGCAATTAAGTACTAGTTCCAAACCAGCCCTGGATTTGGCTTGGTGAAAAATGGGTATGTAGTTCTTTTATGACTACAATACGTGCAACAGCTCATTTTATTCATCTTTCAGTTTCTCCATATTCTTTCTTTGCAAACAGGACACCCAGCTTCCCCCTGTACTCTTGATGCTCCATAATATATAGCATGAGATTCCCTGCCCTGTCATTTTTGACCTTTAAATGTCATTTGCAGGTGTGTTCAGGCAGCTTGCTGCTAAGGCACAAATTTGATAAGATGTTTATTACAGATTCCAAGAGGTCCGTGTGAAGGGACCAGAGTGTGTCTACTGACGTCCCCACAAACTGACCCTGCTGAACATAAACTTTTTTCAAACTATAGAAGGAAAGGTGCAGAGCAGACAAAGGAGAACAGAAAGACAGATCCAAGGCATGCAGGACACTGACTATGAAACTCCAGGAACTGTGTTTTTTCCGGTGATCCATCCGCAGCTGAACTCTCTGACATCTCATCTGCCGTGCTGACGAGGCGTCGCAGCGCCTTAATTGAAGTGGGTTTGTCTCATCCCTGCTCTCCCATGATCCTCTTCTCTATGGGTCAGTGAGAGGTAGGGGGAACCCCCATGAGTACACGGCATTGGTGGGATTGCTATTTGCCTCCTGCCGCCCTACTGAGAGGATGTTAGATTGAAGTTATTTTATGCTTGGCTTACCTCTCTCTTCCAGTCTTCTGCGTCGTATCTTCTGCTCTCTTCTCTTCCTGTCTTTTTTTTCTCTGCCCCACCGCTCCCCTGATCCACCATTTTTAAAACCTCTCAAGCAGCAAGAAGGAAGGCATCCTTTACACTGTGAAACTATTGTGATTTTATGGAGGTCCTGCAGTTGAATAGGTATTTTCCCAGTGGAGCTCAGTTCTGTTTGAAATGGCTTTTTGTCTTCTTTTTTTCTCAATGCACTTAATGTGTTCTCAGAATGGCGAAGGATCTGAGGGTGCCTTACGTTGTTTTAGGACAGATACACCAGAATGTCCTCCATCCAGCCAAATTATTAATAACATTCAAACAGAGATTGTTACTTTTTTCCCCACATCAGATAAAGTTTTTATTAACGCTATACAGTAAGCAATAGCACACTGTGTGTGTCTGCTTTTGTGTATATGTGTGTGCACATGTGTTTATACTCCTGTGTGATAGTGCAGCTCTTTATGTTTTTGTGCCTCTGTGTGTTCTGGAGTAAAGCCTGTATGTAGCTCTAAGTGTCATATGCATTAGGAGAATGAGGGTAATGATGTGCAAGGCAGTTGTGTTTTGTGCCAGGGCGACCCTGCGGCTCACACCCCATTCCCAGCCCAATGTGTTTCTGATTCTCTTCATCCCTCATCACCAGTCAGCTTCTTCTGACAGCAACCACATTCATGTGAAGTTAGTCCACAAGCATGTGCACACATGCATAAACTACTAATACTGTATACTGTATGTGCACTTCGTCATACATATGCAGCAAATACACACGATCATATCAAAGTGCACATATTTACAGCCACATCAAGATATGCATGTGCACACTTTTGATTTTTTTTTTTTTTTATTATTTTTTTATAACTGCACAATGGAATGAGTAGTCTCCCCAGCCAGTGCTTATTTTTTTTAAATGTAAGCATAGAGCAATATTCACCCTCAATCCAAAGGTGAAATGATAAGGTCATTGTATAAGTAGTAGTGAGCCTTGATTCACCATTTCTAGATGCAAACATGTGGGTAGACTCATGTTGGCTCATGTAGACGAATTCCCAAAAACCTGTCAGAAACATGCCTCTGCATCTTGATGTCTCTGTTGTCATTGTGATTAGGGAGATGTCTGATATTCCCTGTATTTCCCCACCTACTAGTGCATGGGTCTGGCCAGGACACAAAGGCAAATATATGACAAAACCTTCTTCAGCACTGCTTACCTTTATGGTTCAGTGCAGTAATTGGCCTGGGGTGAACATACCCGCTTGACATTGGCAGTAATATATTTGAGAAGATATTGAAAAACCTGATGAGGGAGACACAAGATGTGTTGTAGAATACAAAAGTTAATAATGGAGGGGATTTTGATGAATGGATCTCCAAATGTACCCTGATATCAGTCTAAATTGCATTCTTTTGCTCACAGTTTTGTGTTTTTAATTTATACATTCTCTCATTGACTATGCAAGGTGCATGTGCCATACCAGAGAAAAGTTCACTTTGTGTGGAGGATAAGGCATGCAGGAGAAGATGTCTATCCAGACAACAGTGTAAAACCTTCCATTACTGTCACACAGACACAGACACACACACACACACAGAATGTGTCTAAAAGAGTCATAGACTCAACATTCATAAAATGTGCTTTTGAGTACATACATATCATTTTATTGCTGTATATATCACCCCCACACTGAGACATCTGAAAAGAGAGCATGATCTATACTAAAACATTAATCATCATTCATTGTATGTTAATAAATTCAGAATTTCTCCATTTACCATGCGGACGTCCATGCGTGCTGGAAATGCAACCTTTCCAGAGCTCATAAATCACACACAGTGAGTCATCTGACAAAGTACCCCAAACACAGGCTGAGGCACCGCGATCCCTAGGGCACAAACACACGCCATTTAATGTGGCGGATTCAGAGCAGGGACGAGAGCTTTCTGACGCCTCTTGCAGATTCTCCATTGCTGACCCAGACTAACATGGAGTGTTTGCCGCAACCTGGGAACATACCAGGCAGAATCAGAGGGGATTGTGGGATGCATGTGGTCTCTCCTGCAGTGATTTTGGATTCATCAGAGTCCCCTGTTGTCTTTCTAGTTCCCTCTGTCTTGTTCCTCACTCTCTCTTGGGGTTGAGACCATGTGTAAACAACAACACTTAAACCCAGAGGGTTGTTCAGTACTGCGTACAGTGGAGACCCCCCTCTGTCTTTGTCTTACTAGACAGATGTCGCCATCTGAACTTTAAAAAGAGAATGTGAATGTTCCCTGCAGCAATTACCTGGCTTTTTGAAAATATGGTTTCTTGGTACGGTTTTGTAAAATTGTCAACCAAAACCAAAATGAAAGAAAACAAAAAACATTCAGAAATGAATACAAGAGAGGTAGCAGTTCTCACCAGAGAGCTACTGTTACTTTTTAAAACTTTATTTATAGCAGCTGTTTGTGGAGGATTGTTTCATGCAGCAGAACTGTAATCTTTGTCATCCATAGTCCAAAAACTAAACTATGACAATACACCAATTCTTCAAACATTGCAGACTAATTTCATAGTTTTCTTACATTTTAATTAAAAGTATTTTAGAATCTGTCTGTTTTAGACTCTGCTTTCTTGTGTTTGATACAAATGTGTTCTAATCTGGAGGTTCAGAGAAGGAATAAGGAAAGCAGGGCAGATACAATAGCATCTTCTTTCTATGCCATAGCAGATCATCTGCTAGATGCATCTGCTACCAACTTAAGAAGCGCAGTAAAAATCAGTGCTATTCAGGTGTAAGTCTGTTATTTGTGCACCTACATGATAGATGAAATTATTTTTAGCCTTCAGGGAAGAGATCTTCATTGTTTCCCTTTACACAGAATAATCGTGTCTCTTTACCTTTTAGCAAAGTGGTGCTTCAGATTAAAAGATTAAAGGCTTTGTGGTAAGGAATAAGAGAAAGAGCTGCCCAGTGAAAACCATGATACTGTCAAAAGGGGTGTTAGTCAGCCTACAGTTGTGTTTTATACATTATGGAGAAGACCCTCGGTAGTGCGATTAGGAAAATAATGTCATCACATGTTAATAACGGGAGTGTTTGTGCTTTACTGATGACTGCCTTCTCATATGCAAAGCACTTCCGCTGAGAGTAAAGACTTGTCTGTAAATATGGAAATCCTGTGAAAATAGAGATGCTAGTCTGTGCAGTATAGAATAGACAGCATTATTTATCCCCTTTTCTCCCTTTCTCTCATTTTCACTCTTTTTACCCCCCTTTGGGTCTCTGGATCCTTTCCCATCTCTACTCTGTTGCCCGGGCCTATCCCTGGCTCCCTGGAGACTGGAGGACGAGTGGTTATTTCTGACTCAGGAAGATGGTTGTGACTAATTGATTCGACATCTGATGGAACGTTTGTAACGTCTTCTTTTCCCTTGCTGCTCTGGACTTGCCATTTGCTCAGATGAGCAGGAACCATTAATGTGTGCATATATTTTAGTACTATATAGCTTTTTGATATAAGAAATGTGTTTATGCCAGCACTGTCTCTGTTCTCCTGTAAACCCCATGTAGTGTTGTCCCTGGTAATCTAAATTATTACTGGACTGTTTGATGTTATCCTTAGAGAAAAAATTCTGTATACCAGTGCATTCCCGCCGGACTCATAACAATGGATTATATGGCTAACACTCAAAATCCTCCCATTTATATATCGGATAGAACACTTTGTATTGTTTTTACATGTTTTTGAGATGTTGCACCACATAAACACAATTGATCCCAGAGGTCCTTTACAAAAGGAATGCGTGTAACTCACCTATTGAAGTTTAGTTTTCTCTCTTTGTCTCTCTCCACCATCTTCCTCTGGTCCTCTGTCTTTGTCTTGGTGGTGTGGTTTTGGGTAGAGTCCAGAGACTTAATGAGGCGGTTCTGATGGGCCAAGTCCCACAGGTCTTAAAGCTGCAGCAGTCTGCTGTTGATGCCCACTCCAAAGTACCTAATTGATCTAATCATTTAGCTGATTGGTCAAAGTAATCAGTCTCTGGTGGGCACACATGGGATAAACAATGACAAGTGTTTAGTGGCTGCTGGGCCAATTTTCTGTCTCTGTCTACAGTACAATAGCCCGAGAGTAGGTAGTGGTGTGTATGTGTGTGCCAAAGTATGTATGTGTGTGTGGATAGATCCCTGTTTATACCTCTGAATAAAAAGTTTATGGTTCTTTTGGTTTTCTTTGCTCATCCAAAATTCCTGTTTGTGAAATAAAAATTTCATAAAATCTTGACACCTGGAGTATAAAGTTCTCATTCAAGCTCACCTGGAGTGGATAATGTCTTGCATGTAATTTTAATGAACAGTGTAAAGTATATTTCAAAGACCCTCCATTTACATATTTTAAGGTCTGTAAAGCAGGGAGCAAAGGAACTTACTTTATGAGGAAGACATATTCAGTATATTGTGGGGATGTGTAGAAGGCCACTAGGGAATGATCAAGTGTGCATCCCATCGACCCGCATCCTCTTCCCCATTACCCTGACATTTCATCCCTACATTTAATTCCAGGCCTTTCTAAAGAGCAGGTAATAGTGCAGAGGGGTACAGGGACCCAGAATTAAGCAGTTTTACACCGAAGGGTAATTTGGTGTGATAAATGTGCCGTCGTAGGTAACTAATAATACATATTTTAAGTAGCAGCGGTGCGGCTCCGTGGCCCAGTAAAGGTAGCATCATTATTAATGTGGAAGTCGCTGCGTGTTTTAGTCAGGGTTACGGCACCAAGGTCAGAGCCACGTTTCACTGAATTAAAAGCCATTTTGAGCTATGGCACTCCTAATCAACTCGGACCTAAAGGTGCATAGCTCAGTTATAATGAGGCACCAATGAATTTAAATAAACAGCAAGATCTAGTGATTTATAAAGGCAATGTGCTATCCTTATAGCTCGTTAGCCATGACGGATACTCTTTATTCTCTGGGCTTCTTTACCCACAGGACCCTGAGCTTTTAACCAAGTAATGTCTGCCTCCATTGTCAGCGGATATGCATTCGGAGCAGGACACTTATCCCTGTCATTATGAAAAGTGGAGACACAATACAAGAGTAATGGTAATGTATGCCATCCAAATAGGTGATTTTTCTCCTCCCCTCCCTTCGTTTTTTGCCGATGTAAAAACTACCCCAGAGTTTAAGGCCCATGAATTCATCATCATATTTTTCACAAAGGGTTTTTCATATATTCTGAAAGGAAGCATAATCCTTGATAGTGGAAATGTTTTGCATTTAAAGGGGCACTTCTGGTTGGGGAATTGATGGTGATGTTTTGGGGAGGGTCTGTAGAGAAAGGAAAGTTCTAGTGATCACTTATACAAATTACAATATTTTTGTGAGTGAAAAGAGTCAGTGGCTTATTTCAACTACTTTGCTTTGAAATAATAGAAACTTCTGCAGTCAATGTGCCACACTGATTATGAACTTCCTTGAATAACAACTTTTGATATTCATAGTCTCCATCCCCCACATTTTAGGAATTAATTCTCTAGTTCTCCCCTGTCTTAGTTTTTCCTTCAATATTGGTATAACCTGTTGCAATTAAAGGTACTGTATTACTCCTGGATTCTTAATTGAATGACCCTGGGAGGGTAGTTAGTGCTTCAGCTAGAGCCAGACAGAGCAGCGAGGCATGCACATGTAACCGCCTCTGGCTGCCCCCCTGCTGCTCCTGTAGGGGCATGCCAGGGCATTAGCCACTTCATCAGGTTTTTTGTTGCCTGCCTCTCATTTGTGTTGCCCTTGAAGGACGTTGAAAGGAAAGCCATGGGTATAGCCTCTTTATATCTTAATACAGCTTATTGAGGTTTTGAAATTCAGTTGCTTGGTCAGGCAGTTCTTCAGTCAGAATGTATATCCCTCTTATTGATTCTAGCTCAAGCAGCTCACCTAATATGAAGAAAGACTCATTTTGACTAACTTTGATTCAATTAAAATGACACTTCCTTTCTAAAACATAAATTTAAGTATGAGAACTACTTCATGGTAAAGGCATACTACCACTGAAAGAGTAATTGATTCACTTGTGTATAAGCAAGTACTGTACCCTGGCACACTGCACTTTTCTTTGTATGTCAATACCTGAGGTTATTCTGAATTTAAATTGACATTAAAATATGTTCATTTTCTAAAGGACAAAAGTGTTGACTCACCTCCAAAATACACTTGTTTGATTTCCCATGTGAACATAGTACACCGTGACACCCATAGCTTTCACCATTCAAAGACTCACTCTGTCAGCTTCTCACTGTGCTCCGCATTTCAGAGTAATTTTCACTCCTGACACCACGGCTCTGCCTACCTGCCAATTTCTGTCTCGGATCCTGAATGGGTGATTTGTAAAGCCATGTTCACCTAAACACTCAGAAGATTTACTCAGGAGTGAGCTTGCCAGGTGTTTGAGCTGCCACTTCGCTCTGTGTTCACAAACTTGCTGAAAGGAAAGAAATAGCCATATTCAGCCAGTTAACTAAGCCAGCTGAGTTCCTGTTAGGGTTGAAATGTAATACATATGGTTATTACCATTGGTTTGTGACTAAGTGACAGAAGGTGGTAATTTGTCATAACAAAGTACATACTTTATGGATACCAGGATTGCTATCCTACTTGTTTTTTTTTGGTTTTTTTAGAAAACATTACTTGCTTGGTGAAAACTGTTCTTTAAATTATCACTGTCTAAAAAAAAAAAAAAAAAAAAAAGATTGTGTG
>OMLM01008032.1:28193-43039 GCA_900302695.1 Helostoma temminkii
ACTGTTGTCTCTTCAAGCTTTTTTTTTTTTTTTTTTGCTACACATCTTACAGCCTTTTCTTTTTTAGTTTATAATCCCGCCTTCCTCTCAGCATGGTTTATAAACAAGCTGCAGTCGTTTTTGGGGCTGGAGGTCGTTGATTTGTGTGCCTCTCCACGTAGGTCATCGAGGTCACCATGGCCCCGGAAGCATCAAGCCTCGAAAATGAGATGCCCTGCTCGGCTCTCCTGCTGGCGACCGGGAGCACCCCTTGCCCGCGCCCGCCCTGATGATTAATGCCACCCCCATCCAGCCACAAACCTTTCTGCCTCAGATAATGCCAGGCAGCAAGCGCGGCTGACACTTTTAATGTATAATTAAGTAGAAAAAGTCAGCACTGGCTATGCAAATTTTTTAAAATGATAAATGACGCTGTACAGCAGCAGGGATTGATTTGGTGTAAATGAAACTAATTAAGGAAATGTCAAACATAATTAATAAAACAGGTTTAAGCTGCAAAACATTGTCAATTGAATGAATGAGGAGGCATTGGCTCCCATTGTTCAGGCTTTATTTAGGTCTTGTGTTTAGCTTGTTCCTTGCTCCAGAATGCTCTCTCCCCTCCTCGCTGCCTCCACCACCAATTCCCTGAGAGGGGGAAAATAAATTTGCTTGTCTCTCTGCTGACTGTAGAAATTAATTGCTGAAATCTTGTCCCATCCAAGTGTTACATTCACACGCAGGACATTAACATAACTAATTTGAAAGAGCTCAAATGACTGCATAATGGAGCTCCGTCACCATGCATGACAGTTGCTGGTCATACCAAATTAGCTTGGTTTTATAATTGAAAATTTCCCCCCCTTTCTAATTTTTTCACCATTTTTCTCCTCTCCCTTCATCTACTTTTTCTTTTCTTCCTAGCTCTTCTTCTTGCCATGGTATCTTTCTATTCCATTTTGTTTTCTTGATAAGAACAAAGGTTTTATAATTTACAAAAAGAGTGCTTGACCTATAATTAGAGAAGAGGAGTGAGGCGAGAGGAGGGGGATTGCCAAGTGGTGGTGGCAGAGTCAGATCCTTAGTCCTGGTAATGATGCTGGAGACCTTGTGGCCCCCCGGGGATGCAGAAGAATAATGGGATGGGCTATTTTTATGGGGGAGCAAAGCAATGGGCCACCAGCCACTGGGATGCTGGTGCCTGGGTATGGTGCAGAGCAGCAGGGGCTAGCAGGGGGCTATGGGGGGTACAAAGAAGGGTGACCACTCAACCTGCCACACTGCCAGCTCTCAGCCCTGCCCATCAGTTCTGTACGTCAACATGATGCACCGCTGTTGGCCTCCATGCCCCCACGCCAGTCGCTGCCCTTGGTGCAGAGAGACGGAATGGGATGGGTGGATGAGTAGGCTAGAGGAGGCAGAAACATCTGCCAGTGTGAGGATAATGCAAGACTGCGATATACAGGGTGAAGGATATCAGTGATGTCGGGAATGGGGAGAATTACAGATGCTGGCCATACATTGTGTATAAACTGTAAATGCCTAGATTAAATAAGTTGTTTTTATCCTATTTGAATCTGAGTGGATGAAACAATTTGCATGGGTTGGGCTGCTATTCATTGTTACCAGTCTAAAGATTGCAGTAGTCAGCTGGAGTTTGATATCACACCCATTTTTCATTTTGCACTTTTGTAATCTAAAGCTAAAAAATCTAAAACAATAAATGCTATTATGTTTATATACTGTTTGACCTCAGCAGGCTGGTGCTATTACAGATATAGTTAATAATGCGGTTGTGTGCAGAGCATTGCAGTAGACCTATGGCTGCCAATATTTTTGTGTTTTGGTTATACGCACTCTAAGCACTGCTATTTATCATACTCCCACATAACAATTCTCAAGAGTTTCAGAAGCACAAGGAAACAAAAATAAGAAAACAAAAAGTGCAAGGACAAAAGAAAGAAAGAAAACAAAACAAAAAACTAAACAAAATAAAAACTGAAGCAGTCACAGTCTTAATCCCATTGCATTTTCACTCATCTTTATTTCATTATTCCAACAAATACTTTAATGTAAAAGTAAACTTAAAGTAAAAGTAAACTAAATTCTTGAACTTAGAATTGGTTATGCATGACAGTAACCGCTCCAGAGGAACGATAGACCCACAGAGCTAAGATGATTTTTACAGCAGTGCTCTGTGTGCTGCTGTAGTATGCTAGAATTATATGTTTAAATGCATAATTTTGTAAAAGATATCCTATCTGTAATTTGTTTTTGTTGGTTTCTTATTATTCTTGTGGCCAGAGAAACAGTATACAGACTGGCAAGTTGCAATAGTTCATAATGAGTGTGGTTGGTCCAGTGAGCTGTATGTTCTGAATTGAGCTCAAAGATATAGTTTTGTGCGAGTTATTTTCTGGGATCACTTTGAAGCACAGATTGTGATGTATATTACAAGTGGTGTTTATTTCCGGTATCAGTTTCATTGCATTTTTCTGTAGTATCAAAACTGACAACATTATACTGTAAAGTATATAGTGTACAGTTGCCCATGCATTTTACAATAGACCCACATTACTTATTAATGCCATTAAAAAAACTTTTAAAAGGTAGTGCCACATCTATACAAGCTCATTACAGCAAACTAATTACAGACACTAACATAGCAGCAATGCCTGTGGTTTAACTGCAAATTAACTATATATTATAATATGTACCATATTCACACTAAACTCAGCTTTAAATAAAGAAATTTATTTAAAATATATCCACATCTTTCTTGATTTAGGTGTGTGTTTGAGGAATTCTAATGTCTGAATTTAAAAAAGTGACAGCAATGTGACAGCTGCAATGGCCAGCTTTCTGAAAAGAATATTAATATCTTAGACACAAATTGGCAGATATGTGCAATACCAGCATTAGTGAATACTGCGGGTGCAACTAATAAATATTTTTTTAATTGATTATTCTGTCAGCTAATTGTTTGATTACTTAATTTATGTGGGTTTTTATAAAAAGAAATCACAAAAATCTTTATTTGTTCTAAAACTGACATTTCTTTAAAACAAAGCCTTTGCTTTAGATATTCAAACTGCTTTATTGACCAAACATTATTTGAAAATAATTTGTTTATAAATTTGTTAATAAATCTGTTAATACCCATTTTGGTACATTTTTGTAAAAACACAATTGATGTTACTGAGTGTGCCTTATACTGTTCTATATAATTCTTATATATGTATATGTGTCCTGTGTTCACAATGAAATCATTTTAATCAGTGGTTAAATGTGGGAAGAGTCAAGTATTCAACAAAACTAAGTCATTTCTGCTAGTTATATTCATGATGATTATTCAACTTTTAAAAGGTTTGTTATAATAAAACATAAAAACAAGCCATGTGTTTGATAAGAATGCATTTGCACCACACATTAGTGGTACTAAGTATAAAACAATTTTAATTATGGAATTGTAGCTTTAGCTTGTTCATTTCTTTTCTCCTAGTTACCGATGTTTCATGTTATGCAATTGTTGATTCAAAAGTGTTGAATACTTGTTCCTGTAATAACAGTAAGATGTCCCTCAGAACATGCGGTAATTCTCATAAAAATCAGTGACATGTTTTACATAATTTTCCTGAAATTTCCAAGCGGTATTTCACCTTTCATGTTATTTTCTTTCACACATTCTGCAACAACTTTCACATAACCAAGTCCTTAAAATGCCAAGGGTCACGAGTCAAACATATGCAGTGCGGATTACAATTTATTACCCCACATTTGCCTGATAATTTTTCTCTTTTGACAAGCTTAGGTAAATCATACAGTCTGCACTATAACATATGAGCACTTTGTTGGCTTGATGAGTGAAATCCGTTGCTATTGGCTCTTACCCCTCTGGTGCTTGAGTTCCCATAAGACCAATAAGGCTTGTCTGTATTCCAACATAACTGGAATCACTGCAGGAACAGGTAAAGATCCTGGTATTTATAGAAACCATGTGCAAATAAATTAGTGCCATGTTATATTGTTAGTGCAGAGAGGTGACAGTTAAATATGTATACATCGAGGAAGAAATGTGTAGGCTTCTCTTTCTTTTGAGGCAAATCTAATCAGTTAGGATGGTCTCCTCTCCTCATTTCATTTGAATACATTCAGCTTGGACTCAGGCTAAGGAAGTGTGTCTCCCCCTCCATGTACATTATTTCTTCCCGCTAAGGCTCATTATTTTACAGTGAGAGGTGGCGCCTGTCTCTGAACTCTCTGTTGAGGCTGTATTAATCAAACTTCACACAGTGGGAAGGGGTTCACCCACTGACACAGCACAGTTCACACTACACTTAAGGACAAAAAACACACAAGCTAAGCTTTTACTGTGAAACTGCTTTTAAAGTTTACCACTTTTAACTATTTTGACAATAGCTTCACACCAAAGCTTGTCTCAAAAATTTTAGTGTGCCTCATGTTAATTTAGATTTTTTTTTGTTGTTGTTGTTTTTCAGTGAGCAACAAGATCTTTGCATGGGGAAATGGCACCAGTGGACAGTAAGTAAATGTCATAGTTCAAGTACAAATATGTCTAAGAGCATGTGAACATTTGCTCAGTTTTTTCAATTACAGCAATGTCATTATCCTTGCTTTGACAGATTGTAAAGAATGAAAATGGGGGAGTTCATAAAAGTCCATTTAAAAGCTTGTCTTGGTTAGGTTAGTTCATCGCATACTGGTCATTTAAATGCCTTGTTGTCTTATGCCATTGTATTACACAGCTCTATTCAAAACTGCAAAAATATATTCTGACAGATATTATTGTCTGTACTGTCATACGCACAAACTTTAGTTGTTTTCCTCCTGATGAGCTTCCTTGTTAAACCTTTTCCAGCCAGGAGCCAGTCTGGCTGTAATGACATCCATGGGCCTGGGGGCTACAGTGATTCAGTGGCCCTCAAGTACTCAAACAGCAGCACATCAGACCTCAGAGAAATACATAAAAGAAAGAAAGGCATCACTTCTTGGTCTCTCATCATCTCCATTGTCCCTTATTCTACCTTTCTCACTTTCCTTTTTTTCTGTCTCATTCTCTCTCGTCTCATGATGCTTTGACCCCTCTAAGCAGGTCGAGGCTCTCTAGTTGGTAGCTTATAGTTGGAGGAGCCTATAGCTGGAGCTTCACAACACCCACTTGCAGAGCAAAGGGTAGGCATCTCTGTTATACAACTAGCACTCTGATATCTGAAAACTCCTCAGCTCTCCTGTGTGTCTCACTGGAGGCAAGAAAGGAGAAGAGTATGAGGGAGCTGTGTAAATTTAAACTGGCAAACTTTCTGATGGAAATAGCAGTGACCCCAGAGTGGTCTTGTCTTGAGCTGAAGCATTGTTGTAATCAATACAGGCTCTCATGGGGATGGCGGGCGAGGACCTTTCGTTCCCTGTTTGTGGAAATAATGGAGAAGACTGTTTGTTATTTTTTCCAGACATACCGCAAACTAGCAGATATGACCAGGGCATTGCAGGTTATGACGCTGGCTCAGGGAAACAAATACAAAGAGGAGCATTTTATCAAGAAGCAAACAGCAGAGCTCTATTTGAAGCTGCTGGGAGCTCATGGGTCACAGGGGTACTGGGGCTGCGTTTGACCAGCTCATCTTGAACCGGGGTCTTGGATGTTCATTGTTCGTTGACACTAGGGACACTTGGAGAGAAACATAACACTTAGCTAAGGCCTATGCAAAGTCATTTGTACAGCTATAAACTGAGTTAGGTGCCGTTATTAATTCTTTCCCTCCAACGTAAAACTGACCTTACTGAAATATTCCTGTTAGACATACTAAATATGTGACTTATTTATGTAGAGGAAACATACCAGAAATACAGCTGCACAATATTATAGCTGTCCAGCTGTGCTGGTTAGAATTGCTATCTATGCTTAGCTGGTATGATATGCTGTTCTTAAATTAAAAAATGTTTTACTCTTATTTATAGTTATTAAAAAGAACATAATTGTAATAGCAACAGAATATAGTTAATACTAAATGAAATTAACTGGTCAATTTTCGTCTAAAAATAATGGAATGTCCTTCAAATGGTGAAGAAGAAACTGTCATAATGTATTTTCTTGTTTGCTTTTTCTAGGCTGGGTGATGGAGAAAGGACTGTAAAGGACCAGCCAGTTGAGATTAAATTGACACAGGGGTTGAACGTCAACGGAAGTGATGCAGACGTGAATGTTGTCAATGTAATTGGTGTGGCCTGTGGAAGCAGACATTCCTTCATTTGGACTGAAACTGGACAGGCCTACACTTTTGGGAACAACTTTTATGCCCAGCTAGGTTATGACTTCCAGAGGGCTGACTTCAAAGAGCATCAGGTATGTGGCTAATAGTGTCTTTACAGTAAAGACCATATCAAAGCTAAATACATACTTGATACTTTAACATTCTGAATATCTGAAACATGCTGAATTTGGGTTAACAAGCTTCATATTCAGACACACAGAACACACAAGTAGTCACCACATCAAAAACATGATTTTTATAATGCCCCGTTAAAACATCAGAATGACATCTACAGTAAAATAATAAAAATTTTAATTCATTGAGAAAGCGGGACTGTTGGAGGCAGGCCTGTTTGATAGATACCTCAAGGGTCTGGATAGTTATTTGCTTGTTGTTTCTCTCTATTGTTGTCCTTACATGGCTTACCATACAGTAGCATGCTGCTGAACCATACAATCCTAAATTAAGTGCTGTGGAATTGAAATTGGCTCTCTTGTGAAGTGTTCCACTTGCATTGGGGCTTAATTTTGCCTACTCATATCATTTGATTCAGTCCCTCAGTCGCTCTTTTGCTTGCTGCGGCCCGCCGCTCCCTCTTCCTTCTCATGCAAAATAAGCCCATTTACCACAATGTGACAGTGTCTAGGTGAATGATTGCCACTCAACACTTGATATATGGGTATGTGCTTCTGTGCGCATGTGTACTGGATATATTGTATCTTTGACAAATTTTCTCAGTCTCTTGCAATTACATTAGTGCATTGTCATACATTAAGTTTTTCATTTCATACAGCAACCTATTATAATGGATGAATTAAAAAAGAGGAACAGTATTTCAGTCAGCTCTCTCTCATCCAAATATTGCTATCTGTTTTCATCCATTTCTCTTTCTCCTGTCCTCAATGTTGAGAAACTTAAACCATTTTGAAATTGCCTCTTACTATACCTGCTTAGTCAGTCAGTAATATCTGATGTGTCTCTGTTGATTTTTAATTAAATATCCTCCAAGTCTTTTTGTCATTTTACCAGTAGTATTAATCAACCATTTTGCCTACAACAGGGGGGTGTTGATAATCTACTTTTTTCTTGATACATTTTAAGACAAGTTCCCAGATGCAAGGCCTTAGAGTTCATAACAGATTGGTCCCACACTGAATAGAGGACTAGAAAGTAGCAGCTATCTGGCAGGAGTTGGAGGCCCAGAGGCCAAAGCTCTTACCTCTCCTCCCTGGTAAAGGCCACTGGGATGTGCATCACTGCACTGAGCCCTCTTGTCTGTCTGTGAAAGCAACAAATACTGAAACGGGAAAATGTAGCAACAGTGATTGATAATGGGAGCTGGTGGTATGTGTATCCCTGAGTTACATTTACTCTTATTCTAGCCATACCAATAGCACCTGATTACTCCAGGTGGAGGCCCAAATCTGGGTTTCACCCTTGTATACCACCAACCTCTTCCTTTCATCCCTTGTGTGCATTATTTTTCAGCAGGACTAGACAAGCTGCTCCACCTCCAGCTATACCTCAGACTCCATACTATATGATACTGGCTATTGTTGTAAAGAATCTTAAGGTAGGAACTGCCAGCTTCACCCCTAAGGCTCAGTTTCTCCTTACCGTCTGAAATCGAGTGTTAGCAGACTGCTGAGATCCGAGAAACTCTATATTCCACTCTTTACTGGCCCAGTGATAAGGTGTTGAGATTCCACTCACACCTGTGAGGTCTTTGTTCAGACCCACTATGGCATTTCACCTGAAACAGACATGGTGGTATGTCTGAAGAAAAATGGGAGTTAATCTTATTTTTCTACTCCTTTCATGGCTCTGACCCCTCCCTCTTCTCATAAAGACAATCACATTGTTTTCTCAGAGTTTTGAGGAATGTGTAGGCATATAGGACAGTCCTCTATTTCAACAAAACTAATGTTACAAGTGGTTCCTCCAAATTCAACCAAATGCATGCTTGAGTACTGCAATCTCAAAATTTTTCACCCCCTGAATATACTCACTCATAAGAGCACACATTTGCAAATCATTTATTGTCTCAAGCATCTGGTACAACTAATCAAGCCACTGATTTGTTGCATCAGGTGTAAATGAGATGGACTGCATTCAATACCTGAACTGACTAGGGGTTTGTTGAGTTTTCTTTGATGGCCTGTCAGAAATGCAGCCAAAATATCACTGAAATACAATACAATACTTAATGCCAATTTCAATACTACAACAAAAATAAAAAAGATCTGGATAAGGATGTTTGAGATGGGTAATGTTAGTTATGTTAAAAGTCTTTCCTTCTTTTGTTTCAAAAGCTCTGAGACAACATTTTATTAGTTAATTATTAGTATTCCAAGACTCTTTTTGCTGTTGCAGAGGAGCCAGTTAATTCCTTGTTTTTTAATATGCTGCAAACTGTTTTATTTCCCACACCCAATGTTTTTGCTATCTCTCAGATGGGTTTATGTTGTTTTTTTCAACATAATGAAGATGCATGCATAGACACCTCTTTAGACCACATTTTGAGAATTCAGCTACCAAATGCAAATTCACTCAGAACTGCCACCAGGACTTTTATCTGTTTGAGTTATGCCACAGTTTTGTCTGATCCCATGAATTAAAGCTGAAGATCTTAACCCAGCTTACATGTTGAATATTTTAGATTCAGTGTGATGGTGCTCATAGAGCAAATTACCAAAAAACATGTTCCATTATTTACAAACCTGACTGTAGCATAGCTAGCTGAAAATGTATCACGCATTATCTATATTTCTACAAAACCAGGCAAAACGAGATCACGGGAGCATGAAAATAAACTCTGTTCCTAACTGTGACACGTGTGCAGCTTGAGCTTGGCACGGCATCCATGTTCAGCCTGGCTGAACACAACTTGTTTGAATGTCATATTTATCCCTGTGTTTTGTCAGAAAATTAACTTCCTGTGAGTTTGCGGCAAAGCCGAACATATGGCCACAGCTCTCTGGAGATGACAGCCTAGCGGAGCGGGAGCTCGCCGGTGCTGCTGCCCTGCTCTGGCGGCAGATGCTCCGGGCTTCTCCGCGATTAAGTGGAGATCATCACTGTTTTCTTTGAGCACCGCTGTGCCTTGTACTCTGAAGTGTTCCGTTAATCACTGCCTGCCTTCCTGCCTTTTCCACACAAGCTGCCAAAGCACTCATTAAGTTTGAATCTCTCTCACTACTTGCTTGCTCACCAGCTCGATACATTGTTTGACTGAATCAGTCTTTTTTATTTCAAGAGCACAAAGGTTTGTTGCACCTGTTTGCTAGAGGGATCATAAAAGCCATAATGTTTTTGTGTATGCTTGTTTGAAAAGTATGAGATTCCATCTTTTGCACTGTACTGTTGTTCATTCATTTTAAGGCATTGTGTACATACTGTAAAGTAAGTGCTTTTTGTGCTTCTGAATGCTGTCTGTACTCTGTGTATACTGATGTAGTCTGTATTTGAGTCTCTCCCCAAGCACTAAGATACTGCCTTGTTTCCAGTACAGGCCTCTGAGGGAAACAAAGTCTTTCCTGCACTTGTCTGTTTTTCTGTTGTGCCTCATGCTCCTCCTTCTCCTCCTGCATGTTATTAGGAAACACTGCTAGTCAGATTTACACTTGGTAAAGACTATTACCCAGGTTGTGTGTGTGTACTTCTGTGTGTGTATGTAAAGATATTTTGAGTTTATGGAATAAAAAAGGCCCATAAACTGTAAATCACAACTGTGGTCAAAGAGAAACAAAAAAGATAGAGATTGAGTCCTTGTTAGCTCCCCCCAACCCTCCCCGACTCTAGTATCACACATCCAGTTGTGTTGCGTACATCTCCTACACAAGCAGTCATCCATTGTTATTGTTAAACATTGTGACACGCTTTAACCCTGATTGATCTTGATCTCCGACACAAATAATAATGTGATTACAGGCTTTTCTCTGCTTCTCTCTTCACAGCACTGGAAAATAACATTAGATATTTCCTTTCATGTTAATCGCCTTGGTTGGAAGTATACCTTGGTGCACCAATAGGCCCCAGTAATGCCTCCTTTCTTCTAAAAAAACATCCAAAATAACCTATTTGCAGCACACCCACACGCACATTGCTTAGCTCTGTAACACCATTATTCTGCACCCATCAAAGCTTGGCTTGCTTGTCCTGGTGCAGTGATCATTCCCCCACAATAGCAGGATGGCATTACTGTGCTTTTGAAAGCATCTGCATGGCAAAGCAATAACATGCACCTTGTAAATAAAGGAACTGATCCTGTTCATTGCAGGTTGGATTTCTTGGATAAAGCTGTGGGAACTGCATCCACATACTAACTCCTCAGTATACAGGCCCCGTTTTCTCATCCTCAAGTTTACTTTGCAGTAACTGTCTGCTTCTTAATCTTGTCTGTCAGGCTGTCAGGCGGACACACAAAAATGTATGTGGTTCTTTCTGCTGCATTGGTTGCTTGTCAGACATGCTGATTAGTGTCAGTTTGCCTCTTGTTCAATATGTAGATACCCAGATAGAAAGCTGTCCCTATTCATTGAATCCAAGCACCAAAATAGCAATTGCTGTTCTCAAGCAACAATGAAGAAATTGGTTTGCATTGTTGGAAGATGTTGATTAGTGACTTTTGAGAGGTCCTTGAAATTACTTTCAAATGAGACTGAGTTGACAGACAACTGGTTCAATATTCATTGAACAATATGAGGTCATCTATAAAAGATATGTTCATTTTCTATCATAGTTCATACTGTATAAGTACCTTGCATTTGTACCCTCGGGAACCGCATGTTGTTATTGAAGGCAAAACACGTTTGTCTCATCTGATCAGAATCAAATCTATTCACAACTGTACAAATTGCTGCTGTGCTCTTGGCAAGGTACAAGTATTTTTTTGATGAGGAAATTCCTTGTCAGGAGCAGCCAAGGGAGAAGGTGTCAGTTTGATAGCAGAAGTACGGCTGTGCAGGAGCATAAGTGTTCGCTGCGCTTCGGTGACGGTGCGTTTGATTTCAGCGCTGACCACCAGTGATGCCAACCCTGTAGTTCTCATCTGAGCTTCCTCTTGAGACGCAAACATAGACAGCCCTCCCCCACATCTCACTTTGTCTAATGCTACTGAGATAGAGGGAGAAAGTAAATGAGAGGCTGGCAGACAATAAAGTCTATCACTGGTCTATTGTTCTACTTCAGGTAAAAGCGATGCAGTACGTGGGAACTCAGTGTGGGTGTACAGCGACCTAGACTACTATACCCATCTCCCCTAGGGGCACGTCGACGAGCACTTGTTCTATTCCTTCTCTGAGACCCTGGGCTCTGCTGAAAAATGAGAGGCAAGGCAAGTGAGAGGCAGGGAAGAGAGGGAGCATAGGGAGGTAGTCTCAGCTGTGTAGGAAGGCTAACCTGCGCCTCTGGAGATCTTGTCTCTTTTTAAGTGCCAAGACAAACCCATGTTTCTGACTCCTCACTCCCTCCCCTGACTTGTTGATGGCCACAGTGTTGACATTGTTCAGTATGATGGCATCTGGTGCACTCTGGAACTATAGGCATTAGTCACTGTTTGTCATTCTTCCTACCATTAGATGTTGTGCAAAGTTTGCACTTGAAATATGCATTATTTTGTCTTTATGACTAAGAATATGGTGTTTGTGACCTTGTTTCAGTTTGAATCATATGCCCCACTGTTTGCTAATATGCCCCTAGTGTATGTAATGCTGAAAGCAAATTTATTACACATCAATAATTCTGTACATTTCCTTCTGGAAAACTAATTCTCATAATAGGATTTTGTCAATGTGATTTAAATAATGATCTCAAAACATCCCATTTTAGGCTACTTAACTAAATAGAATATTACTGATTGCAACACTTATCCATGGTTGGGGTTTTGGTAACCTTCTTCTCTGTTTCTTGCCAACAGCCAATTTTCTCTCAATTAAAGCATGATATTAGCACTCAGTAGGGCATAAACAGAAATAACCGTACACTGCTGAATATCATGCCTTGATTATGAGCTTAAGAGTGGGTGTACAGATGGATCCAGTTTCTACACTCCTATTAAAGTGCTGATGTTTTTATGTGTGTGCATGTGTGCCTATGAGAGAAAGGGAGAGAGAATCTTTGCCTGCATGTGCAGGATTGCGTGTCTATGTAACAAGTCATTCCAGGCAAAACCTCTGGAATGGGAGGGTAGGAGAGAAAGAAAGATAAAAGTCACAGGTACAGTAGAAAGAAACATGTATCATTACACTGAAAGGCAGTCAGTGGTGATGCCAGTTGGCTAAAGTTAGCAGGAAGCTGTCCTAGTAAATGGCAGCAGCTGCTCGCAGTTCGAGAGAGCATGTCCCAGTCAGAGGAGAAAAGCGATGGCATCTACATTAATACTACCTTAATGGCCCATCTGGCGCTCCGTAGGGTCCCTGGCTGCGCCACCGACTCATAGGGGTTTGACAGGCAGTCTCCAGCGCACCAGACGCGCATGGCATGCCAAATGGCGGGGAGACGCCTCCGTGGCACACAGATCTGTCAAACTCTCTGACGCTGTAGTAACACAGGCAAGGGAAGTTAAGGCAAGTTTTCACACGTGATTGGTTTTTGACATGGATTGGAGGAAAGAGAGGGCAGAAGGAGAATATCTTCTGACTGACTGTCATTTCTCTGATGTACCCCCCCTCAAATGCATGCATACTCGAAGGGCACACTAAATCGCCCACACCCTCACACATACATACACTCTGCTTACCAGATGCTTAGTTGGCATGACCAGATTAAACCTCAGTGAGAAAGCCAGGTTAAGATTTGCCAGTGGTGGATTTGTTGTGCTCTGATGGCAACTGAAGATAACAGATATTGTTTTTGCTACTAGTCACATCCTTTCTCTGTAAACAAATATTAGAACAAATTGCTCTATTGGAAGTAAGTGTAGTAGGTCTTATCAAAACACCCCAGGGGTTTCTGGCTATAATTGGCGTAATTGATTGACAGTGTAGACTGTGGCCGATGATGTGGCACTGTGATGTATGTTATGGAAAATTGCAGATTATGGCTTTATGTCCATCAGTCATTACTTAATATGCATACATAGGGTATTGTAGAGCCCATCAAAATGTTATATTTGCATCATATACAGTCTTTTAAAAATCATAACATGCATTCCTTTTAATCACTTGTACAGCACTTTTGGGAAAAATTTTTGAATTAAAATAGCATGCTGCTTTAGGGTTAAGGGGAAGCTGTAGCCAGTTAAACCAGACGACAGTCTCACCCAAATTCCTACTGTGCCCTAGGAACTTGGCCTTTCCATCAGCCCCTGTCGAGCTGCACAGTACTGCACAGTGGATGTTTCTGTCAGAGCAGCTCACACTCTGAAGTACCCACCAGCGCAGATCACAGTCCCAGAAGTCTGTATCACACTGCTGCTGGGAAACTATGGTTTCTTCCCGTATGAGTAAACTGCACACAACAGTACACCAAGTACTTTAAGACATTTGTTACTGTTCTTTCTCTCACACTTTTACTTAAGGACATTTTGAGAGATAGCAGCAGTTCAAAACTGGAACGGAAGGTTCTTTAGAAAATGCATTTCAAATGGCTTATCCAGTAGGTAGCCCCAGAGGACACCTCAGGGATAAATCTTGGCAAGAAAGGAAGATAGAGGGGAAAAAAGTGAAATTGGAAAGAAGACACAGCCGTGACTAAAACAGTAGAAGTACTGAGAAAAAAGGTATCCTCTTAACCTGCTGATGTCTCTTCAGAGGAATCACAGTTCTCCCTATCAGTATTCACTTTCTGTTTGTAGGAGATCCGCAGATGTCTTTTGCTCCAGACAGTCTCATATTTCAATAGGTGATTTCTAAATGATTCACACTGCTGTTATATATTATCCTATTTCAGTTTAGGTGTTTCTTGTGAAATGTTGTTGGTGTGGCGTTTAAAGTAAATGAATGGAATAATGGAATTGTGCTTGATATAAATGGGATGTGATACTTTGTTTTAAACAACACTAGTCAAATTTTGCTAAGAAGAAGTCAGTTGGACAATAGCTCCCAAAGCTTTTGTGCAAGAAGGTGAAGGGAGGACAAAAAAGGGCAGGTAAGTGCTTTAAAAAAAGGGGATGGTGAGGAAAAAAGGCGGAAAATGGTATATTGAGAAAATAAAGTGTGTTGCAGGTGTAACCGTTAAAAAGATTGTGGGGAAAATATGTAAAATACAACACCCTCTCCTCATTTCCTCTTTCTCATATATTTTATCCTCTCTCTTTCTTTAGGTACCTCTTTCACACACACTCTCCACTCTTTATATTTCTTCCTCGGCATCTCCGATCCTTGGTGGCAAGTCTAGGTGGGGGGTTTCTGTGGTACTGTGAGTGAACCTTCACTTGCTAAACACGCATATATACTGTACATCTCCCTGCTACCTTTTTATCACTCTAGTCCTACTTTTCATACACATTTACATGTGATTAAGGTGAAACTTCAATATACTATAGCTTTATAAAATAGATATCACTTGTTAGTTAAAGCTGATATTTATAGAAATATAGTTGAATATTTATTGAAAATATATATGATGTAATAATATTTTATTTAAGTATACGAT
>OMLM01008032.1:44637-68307 GCA_900302695.1 Helostoma temminkii
ACCAGGATAAACCTGTGTGACAGATGCGGCTCTAATTATACAGTTGTTATAAGTCTGTCAGTTTGCAGAGAAAAGGGAACCAGCCATTTGGGAAAGTAGAGAAGGAGGGTATAGAATACGAAGAGGGTAGGCGGTGGGGTGGAGTTGGGGGGTGGGGGTGGTTTGATGGACGGACATTGTAACACCAGCATCTGGTGATAGCTGCAGCTGCTGTATCATTTTCCCACTGCCAGCTTGCCAGCTAAATAAATATTGCCACGATCTGTCTTGTACTAGCAAGTGTAAATTACTTTAACACATCAATAACTAGTTTACAATGATGTTTTTTCCTGCCATTTCAGAACATATATTGATTTCACATTGCTGTTAAATGGCACGAGAATGGTTTCTCTCATCCAGTCCATTGTTTTTCACAGACTCCAAACAAACTTGCCAGGAACAGAAAAAAAAGGGGAAAACCTGTGTCAATCATGCAGTTATACTTTATATTTATCTATCTAATTTATACTTTACAGTTATTAGTTAGTAATTTATCACTAAATAGAAAACTCAGTTATTACTACTAAATGTAGTGTGTGTTATTATAACATATCACAAATACGTTTAATGTTTGATAATGTGAGATTTAGGTCTATATTTGTTTTGTCTTTTTACACTAGTATTTTACACTAGTATTATAAATGTAACATTACACTTTACATGCAGCAAAAGCTTGCATGTAAAGTGTAATGTTACATTTTAAATCTAGTCTCACTATTGATTGCCTATTAGTATGATATGTGTAAAAGCATCTGCTTTTGTTTTTTTATTTACTTGCTTTGTTAAGCAAAGCTGAATGTAATGCTCTTTTTATATATTCTTTAATGATGGTGAGAAGTAGTAGTAGTAGCTGAGGAAAATGAATCAGTAAGAAATAATTCATACAATATACATTTCTTTTCTAGGCAATATGTGTGTGTGAAAATAGACAAAGAAACAATCAAATGCATATTATTTATGAAGCTTGATGGATATTTTTTGTATTATGAAGTGAGAGCATACACATGCACTTATGGAGCATCTCTGCAGACAGACTTACATTTATATATTGCATCTCTATTTTCATTCATATGGGTTCCTCCCCTAAAGGACAGATGTTGGGGAAACCCACAAAATCAGAGCTGAAGCCGCACTATAATCACTGAGATTTTAATCAAGGTCTCGCATTGTGACCCACTTATTTTCTCACAGCGCTGATTGCACTGCAGTGCAATGACGGCTAGCATTACAAAACGACAGGCTATGATTAACGTTCACATCATATACATGTCCCCCAACCAGCATACAGTGAATCCTAATCTCAAAATTACACCCACTTGGACTGCAGAACCTCTTCCTTTGTCAAATTCAAACATTTTCCTCCCTCATTCTCCCATCTTGATACGATAAAATGATGCCTGCTTCCTGTACAGTATAGGAGCAAGTTGAGGTATGTCTGAGTGTGTAATACTCAAGTGATGTGTTTCAGTCAGCTAGAACATTTTTTGCAAGCATGCATTCACACTTATCTACCTGTTTTCCTACAAATTAAAATTATACACAAGACTTGATATTTATAAAACACACAAGGACACAATTTTGTTACAGGCTTTGTGAAAATAAGGAAATATTCTAACTTTTACGTCCATTTTCATCAGTATTATTGTTTTCACATCAGTGATAATAAAGAAGATTGATTATTCATTCACATGCTTCAACACCATTTAATTGTGTATCCAGAACACTCAACTTGGGGTCAGTGGGGCTCTATCTCATTTACACAGATCCGACACAACTCAAGCACACACACGCACACGCATGCATACATTCAAAAAAAGCACTCTCATTCTCTCATTATGCCTTCTCTGAGGAACCCCCAAAACATGCCCTGACTGGAATTTGCCAAAATATCTTTTCTCCTATCACACACACACTGTGCCTCTTCTCGGTCCCATCCCACTTACTCCTTCAACATCTCAATTAATACCCCTCAGGAGGCATAGCACCCTGCAGAGACCCACTGTGGTGGTGGATAGTCCCTGTAAATGCTCACCACAGATGCTGTAGTCCTTCATTTTAAACCACATAACTAGGATCACAACTCTATCTCAGTCCTAATCAACACCATCAGAGTAAAATGGTTTCATGACCATTTGTCAGTCCAGTTTTTACTTCTTTTCAGGATTCACTGACTTATTTTAAGTGCATATATTCTTTATAGGTTCAGTACAATAAGCAAATACTTTACTTGACAGTCACTAAAGTGATTATAGCTGCGGACAGGTAGTGAACTTGACCTATTCAAGGTATAAATCAAAAGTTTCCATTATGGACACAGTCATTTTAATTGTCGTTTAAGAAATTTAATTAATAAAGTGTTTTTTGATGGCTTGCTTATGAAAGTTGTAGGTAGAAGACATTTACAACTTATACCATACCTGTAGATCAGCAACAATCTCTGTGTCCCTGTTTCTCTCCTCTAACCCTGACGCTTCCTCCTGTTCAGGACCTAATGGATTGTTGTGGTTTCCAGGGTCTGCTCCAGAAACGTTCTCCTGCGGACATCTTGTAAGAAGTGCCCTCAGCTGGGCTCTTCGTCTGCCATTAGGCCTCTCCACACTTTTTATCCCTAGACCTCCGAGACCTCAAACTGCCAAATGAGTTGAATTATGGCCAGTTATGTGGAGTGGACCCAGCATCACAGGGGACAGTCCTGAGTTGGTGTAACTAGCCACACTCCTGACCATTAAAAGCCAGTCTGACAGTGGTTTTTCATCTTCCCCACTGCTCTTAAAGGCCGGCACTGCAAACCCATGTCCCCCAGAGCACACACTGAATACAGCAAACCAACTGATGAACCAGCCAGTCTCACACTGAAAAAAACAAGCAAAGCACCAGTCACCTCCATACTATATCCCCCCCCTCAGCCCAAAAAAGTTCTGTTTTTTGACTCTTTTTGTTTTAGATACTTTATCTCTTTCTCACTTATTTTTGTCCTATACTAAATATTCATTGTTTCTCATCCATCTTATCCTTCTCCGTTTTTTCATCGCTTATGCTGTCATATTTTTTTTTTCTTTTTTTTCCTAGTCAAATGGGTGAGGTTGTAGGGTCAAAACCATACAAGGTCAATTGAATCAGCTAAAACAAACATGGTGGGCACAGTACCAGATACTGTATAAAGGAGGTCATGTAAGCTGGGCAACTCTCACAAATTCAGTCACATCTATGAACACATACATGCTGATTGTGGCATGCAGACTACAGTTTGCATATGTCACAGAAACACAGGAAACACACACACACACACACACTGCTATGAATTTGATCTGTCACAATAACAGTGGCATCATGACATGATGGATACGGCCCTTTTTCCCTCTTCTCTCCCCTGTTCTGCCTCTCTCTGGTAATCTTGATGCAGTATGTAGTGTTTGCTGTTGCCGCCGGCTGAAATTGAATGAGTGATACAACCAGTGGTGCTGGGATTACCGTGGGCAGAATTGATGCTATCTGTCCAATGATGTGTTATTTTGTGAAAGTAAGGCAACAAACCGGAGAGAGAAATGGTTGCAGCTCTCTGTATGATTTTACAGTTTAAGTGGCGAAAGACAAATAGAATAACAGTGATGTGCTAGCAGGGGTTGTAAATGGTTGAATAATTTTCCTCGATTTCAACATTCATTTATCTTTTCTACAGTCTTTTGCGGGGCTTTGCATGTCAGCTTGAATTCTATTTATCCCACTGCTCACAATTGCAGTATCAGCTAGCTCAGCGCCCTTCTGAGGTGAGACAGGTTGTGTCCAGTCTCCACTCCTCTAATAGGGTTGGCTCAGAGAAGGGTCAGAGGTAAACTAATGACACCTGCAATAGATGCTTCTTCCTGGAAGCCTTAGCTAAGACTGGGCTTGGGGGAATAAGTGTGCTGCTTTGAGACTCAGCAGACTGTGCCCGGGTCAGACGCTAACCATCGAAAAGACTAAATTCAGCTCTTTCTACCGGTTTGGGGCACAAGCTGAGGGTCTTGGGCTATTGTTGTGGGGTCAGGTTAAAGCCGTCCAGATTGCCAGAGCAGCTGACAACCATTCATCACAAATTCTGCAACAGTTCTTCACTGCATAGCCATAAACTTCTGCTTAGGTAGGCTAAAGTCTGGAAAAAACTTTCAGATGTCAGTTTTCACCATTGTTCATGTATTTTAAAGGCAGCATTTTTGTTTTTTATTTCAAGTTATAAACATTGTAGGTGGAATTTCTGAATGTACGTTGTTGTTCATAGAGGTATTGACCATAAGAGACTATGCAGGGACACATTTTGCTAAGTATATTAATGACAATTATTTAACAGTTCCCTCTCATTTAATTTCATCGTTTTCAGTTGAGTCTTAACTCAATGTTGCCTCCTTTTATGCAGTTGATTCTATTTTTTATGCATTTCTTTCGTCAGGTATCTTGCAGGTAGATTTGAGCTGTTTCTTAAAAAACGCAGCCTTAGGATAACACGGTTTGCCTTGGTCAATGTTTGAAACTATTTTCTATTTTTTACTATTGAGTTTGCAGAGTGTGTCTGTGTAGTAATTGTATGTTTTCCGTCTGGCAGATAAATTAAACAAGGACTATTTTTCTCCCCTATGTAAACAGCTGGCAGCATCCCATGCTTGCACAATTAATGGGCATCTAATTGGCTATAATCATTTTTACTTAAGCAAATTTAAAATAGGCAGTTGCCCCTGGAACAAACAGCTGTTGGTGGAACCCTCTGGCAACATAGTGTGGATGTTCGATGATGTGGCTGATCAATGCTTACAGTAGGTGGTCCATGAACACGTACAGTATAAACACAACAACTAGCCCACACAAGATTTTCTATTCCAATCCATCAGTGTTACTACAGGATTTGCTGTATGCAGCATTCAGATATACAATATTTGATGAATACATTATTGTGTATTACTAACAAATATCCTGTTGTGCTTGAAATGCACTGTATTGTGTTGTATTATTAATTTCTCCATGTGGTTTTAATACAGCAGATTTTATGTATGAAAGTATATGGTATAGTATTCTATGGTTTAGATTAAATTAGATTAGATTATTTAACATAGTGTTTAAATGTCATGTTTAGTTGCTTCCGAGATGTTTGTTGGACCTAATTTATGATAGGTATTTTTATTTATTTTATTGTTTTAAACCTTTCAGTGAGGCTCTTATAGCCGATTAGTTTTGAATTGAAAGTTAATGGGGAAATGTGTAGTACTTGACACACAGTGAACCAGATTATTATTCTTTATCTGCGTTTTTTTTTTTTTTTTTCTCAAATCAACTTACAAATTACTTCGTACTGAATTACCGTGATCCTGAGCACCATGAGCACATCACACACAGAAATGTAATTTAAGTTGTTAAGCCATATTTGTACTTTTGGATTTATTTGTTAATGGCAGCATGGTGGTGCAGTGATCAGCACTGTTGCCTTACAGCAAGAAGGTTCTGGGTTCGATTCTGGGGTCGGCCAGAGTTTTCCTGTGCGGAGTTGATTGATGAACTTTATTAAATGATGAATTCTGATTTATGGTTTCCCATCAGTGAAAGTTAGAATGAGGGAAGAGAATGAAGGGGAGAATGCATGTGTGGGATACTGAAAAGTAATGTCAAACAACCTGATTTTGAAAAGAGAATAGATAAAAGGCATTGTTCGAGCTTGAAGAGGAGGTACCTTCCATGCAGCTGGCTGCCATTCCCCCCTCCTAAACAGTAGTTTAATCTGTCTGTTGAGCATGCCTGCAAATAATTTCTATCCATCAGTCAGACAATGGAGCTGCCACCTTGTTGTGCATCACGGATTACTGTACTGTGCGTCCTGTTCCGCCCCAACATAGAACCCTGACAAAGGACTTAATTGAAAATCCATCCATGGCTAATTTGTATGTGTGTGTGTGTTCTATGTGGGAACATGCATAAACATAAGCTTAAAATGTATAGAAAAGATGTACAGACTTATTTTCAGTGCTTGTAAAAAAAACACTCACGCACACACACACAGCTGTGTGCTTATAACCTGTATAGGTATTTATTTTAAGGCTATTTTTTGGTTGAAATTTGGAAGTTATTTCTTCCAGTCCTTAGAGCTAAACTGTAGACATATTTAATGTACCAGATTATTATCAATTAACTTTTTCTACCCTAATATATAATTACATAAAAGCACATAGTGAGAAGGGGGAGACAATAGCATTTTTTTACCCTTGAACCTTAACTCTAGTTTTTCCATTTGTTTGTCAAATTAATTTAAGCCAGTAGATTTGTTATGCTCAGGCTTAAATACATATAATCACCCATTTTAGCTTCATATTACACTTGTGCTTAAGCTAATTAATCCTCAGTGTTTATCATGCATAAACAGTGATGGCTTTGTATTATATATCTACACAAGTATTGGTCTTTTAATTATTATCAAAATGTTAATTATTTTGTGTCATCGCAATTTACTCACTCTCCAAAGAGCCACCTTGTCCTTGTTTTTAGGCAAACATTGATAAATGACATTGAATGACACTGGTTTTAACAATAACATTGTACAGTCATTGTACTAGAAATTTGTTGCAATTAAATGTGAATGGCAAAGTTTTATGAGAACACACAGTTTTGCCAGTTCAATCCTACCCTCTCCATGTTTTCTCAGCTGAGGAGAACGTCCCTCCAGGTTTTTTGAAGTGACAGCTGTGCTTCATCTCATATGATGATGTGTTAAACAAAACACTGCCCACATGTTTGCCTTAAACTAAGTAGCCCTTAACTGCTTGGACAGACAGCAGGCTGTTGCACTTTATGTATTTGTTTATTTTCAAGATAAGGGGCCGCCTTTATGGATAAGCAGCTGACGCTCCCGCTCTGTCAAGCCGGGATGGGCAGAGGGAAGATAAAATAGTCTGTTAATCTGGTGCTGGTGGGCAGAGAGAGCGATGTTATTGACCTACGCTGGCAGCAATGTGTTTCAATTATACACCACCATCCATTTGTCAGGCAAACAGAGCGATGGGGGGGACATGGAGTTCAGGCCTGGGCTAGAGTCATTCTCCATCACTTACGATGTGTCTTTGGAAAGCACTTTAATTGAATTACCCAATTTATTCTTCAAGCAACAATGCCCTGGCCCAGACCCATGATGTGACACAATTAGATACAAGTTTAAAATCGGACACTTTTCATACTCTATCTTTTTGTGTTGTATGAAAGAAAGGAGACGGCTAACATACAGTGACTTTATAACCCTATATCCTGAATGAATTATATTAATGTGAGTGATTTGACTTTATCACGATAGTGTTATCTTACATCTTTAAGATATTTTGACATTCACCTTCATGAATGAACAATTTACTCATGTTCACAATGTATATGTATACTGTAGGACTGGACTTAGGAATATGTCAGCAAAAAACTTCCATTGCTATGGCTAATAGAGCAATTGGAACTTTAATGTACTGTACTGCACATTTAAGTACTTGTAACTAACAGATAACCTCATGTTATACACAAGCAGTTAACTATTGACCAGTGCTAAAACTTGAGTTGTTATTAATTCATACAGGCCATCGTGGCCCACATATGAAATGCACACTTCATAAGAAGAGTGGTGTTGTTGCACATCTGTCCTTTTAGTTCCAAAAATAATGCATGTGCAAGGCACATTATCAGACTAGGGTGTGCTTGTTTAGTTGAGTTTTTCCCCTTTATTCAGGGCCACAATCTTCCAAGCAGATTTCCTGGAATATTTACCCTGATATTTGCAAATTGCATGTGGTTGAGTGTGATTAATTCTAATCAAGTTCAATTTATTCTGGTAGAGCAGCTGGAAGAGGCCTAAGTGTTGTCTGTGCTCTATTTGTGAGCTGTCTGACAAGATGGCTAGGCTGTCGATCACCTCAGCACCAGTTCCAGGTGTTAGGAAGGTGCTTGTGTCAGTTGCACACTGGCCTACTTGCACTCTGGCCCTAACACCTGGCTGTTCACCAAACACTGATTGTCAGTTCATCCATTTTCAGCAAGACTACAAATCTTTCTGTCTGCTCCTACTATCTGTGTCTAATCAACAGGGTTGCTTTCTCAGCTTTATCTCCACAGCTCATCATGTTAAGGCAGAAGAATAGTGGATAAAAATGTACTGCCTATAAGCACGCAATGTACACCAATTATGTTAATTTGCACTATTGCAGATGGCCCAGTGTTGATTGCAGCTTTAAGATCAGGAGAGGCTGTCTGAAATTTAAACGTGGAAGTCACGTGACACTCATTACTGCACAACTTCAACCAAATATGCTTTTGTCACTCGTCACCAATCTGTGCTTACTGTTTTTACAGATAAGGCTATGCAGAATTCTAGACAGCTAAAGAGTTGCACAGCAAGCAACAGACAAAACAAAGGATCCATAGTTTTAATTGGAAAGTAGTTAAGCTGAATTTGGATCTGTTCACAAGACAATATACAAACATCAGTCACCTACAGTGGCAATGATTGGAACATGATTGGAGGGAAATAGAGGCTAGTATTTTAATACATGAATATAATGTATTTAACAATGTACTTGCACAAAAAGTGCATGATACATTGTGGAGTATGTTATGCCACAAGTCAAAAAAAAAGCCACAGACCGTTAAAATGAGCTTTGGCTTAGAGTAAACGGGTCATATTCATTAATAGCTTTAACTTTTTTTGGAAGGCATGACAAACTGTGCTTGTGTGATTTTTGGAAGTTTTCATGAACCCATGCGTGATGTCTGTCGTTTTAATTTAGTGACTTTTGAGAGCCTGGATATCACAGGCATGCAATATTGCATATCAGCCTTGTTCTTGATTTTTCCAGATTCTCAGAATTTGTGATGATATCATGTACTGTAGATGATAATATTTTCAAAGCTTCTGAACTTTTACATTGAGGAACATTATTCTGAAACTGAGGTTGTGACCCTCTAAGTTGCAATTTTTATACCCAGTCGTGTTACTGACCTGTTAATAATTAACCCAATTATTTGCAAGATGTTCTTCCAGCTCTTTCTTGATAGCAACTTACTTTTCCAGAGTTGTGTCATCTGTGTCCCAATTTTTAAAAAAATATGTTGCTGCCATTAATTGTAAAATTACTGTATTTTATTCAGTTTAAACAGTTGATATGCTTTCTATGTTGTATTGTGATTAAAATATGGGTTTATAAATCATTGCATTCTGTTTTTATGTAGATTTTACACAGTGTCCCAACTTTTTTGGAATATGAGTTTATTTATCCCTTGACAGTCTACTTTATTGGGGTATGGATAATCTAACTACTGCCAGAGAGTTGGCTTCAGGGGCAGGAGAATCAACTGAAATGCCAGTCCTCTACGGGAATTGTGACATTCGAAATGTGCCAAGGTGCCAAGGAAAGCATGAGCAGTCAGCTGTAAATTCATCATTGTCATCAGCCATAATGCTCTTTGTTCTGGGTATTGAGGAGAGTCAGTTTAGCCCCCATCTTCTTTCGGACCATGCTAAAGTGAAACCTTGCTGATGTTCAAATGAATGGAGTCCTTTCATAAAGCCATGGCAATTATGCTCTGGAGACGGAATATAGCCCTAAGTCCTGCAACCTTTGTGGATGGGGGTTCCTGCCAGGCATTATTCCTGTTTAGTGAATAAGTGGGGTAATTATGGTGCGGTTGGGGCTATGCAGCAAATGTCACCAGCAGATAAACAGTAGGAGCAACCCTTCTGTAAAGGCCTGATTTATCCACCTTGGACCCTCTGTAGCCTGCAGATGAATTAGGAGTACTTCGATGTACAAAACAAACTAGCTTCTCTTGATTTCACTGAAGTTCAAGGATGCATGTAATTAGAGAAACAGTAGTTAGCAGATAAGGCCCCAGGTTAAACCTTACTTGTCATACACCAAATCTCACGTGTTAACCTATATAAAGGAGGCTGCTAGTTTGATCTGTGGATGCCTTGGTAAGTGCAGTGCCTGAATAAATGCTCACATTGCAATTATTTAAATCTTTCCTCTTGAATGAAAGTGGTTTCAGTAACTGCAGCTGCAACACAGACAAAATGTAACTTCTCTATTCCTGAACTACTAATGGAAACTGCAGGTGTAAAATAATCCCTCACACTTATGGTTTTATGTGTTGCTATTAGGTATCTCCTCCATTAAATTCCTTCATTCCAAGTCTCCTCCTCTGTATCTCTGATTGGTGAATAAAATCACATCTATTGCAGTCCATTAAAGAGTGCCCAGTGACGCGTGACTGCAAGCCGGCCTTTATAACATCATGAGCCTGGGGAAATGGGAGAGCCAGTGAGCGTCATTTCATTACCTGCTGAAATGGCTGCCCCTGTATGTCCTCCTTGATTAGCTTTGTCTTGAATAACAATGATAGCTTTAAGTGTGTCTAATTGAGACTGGGCTCACCCTCCCTCACTGTGTGAAAGTGCTTACTCATTTTGTCTGTCCTTTTAATAATTACATTATCATTTTACACCCCTGTCTGTTCCTTAGGAAGTGGGCTGACGCTTGTGTTGAAGTGAAAGCTCATTATTGGGACTGAATTATGTGCAGTTTATTGATCCCCATGGTGGATTATGGTGCTCTAAGTTAGTCTAGACAGAATAGTTAGCCAGATGACAGAGAGGAAACGTAGAGGCCCTTGGGGAAAAATCCCTGAGCTCAGTTAGCAATTAATGCCTGCCAGGTAATGGAATTTAAGTTTACACTAAATCCACCAATGCCTTGACATTTGAAGTGCCTTATAAAAAAACATTAGCCTAATGATACAGTTGAGCTCAGCATAGGCATTCTTCTACTCAGTGTTTCTCTCTCACTCTTTTTCTCTTTTCTCTATCTTTTCTCATTCATTCATGCAAAAGCACTTCTGTTACTATGACATTCAAATTACTTAACACTGGAAAAGAGTGTAGGATGCTGCTTTTGAAATGTGTGTTCGCCTCTTGATTGTCCTGGAGCAAGATTGATTGATAAGTCAGTTTTCCAGACATGCTTTGCTAATCTCCATCTTACACTGGGTGAGGGTGTTTATGTGACAAAATGCACGATGAGTAGGGGAAAGGCCAAAGTGCTGAGTAAGAAGCCAATCAGGACATTCATCTCTATAAAGCTCAGGGTCCATTTTAAAGCTATCCGTCATTATCTTGATGAACATGCCACAACACCAGTGGGATCACCTCATTTAGGTCCACGACCAGCAGCAGCATGTTCTTCTGTGAACTTAACGACGGTAGAGCTGGACCAGTCGTCCAACGTAGATGCCTCCAGGCTCTATAATTAGCACTTTCTGTTCTTTCAAAGTTTCTGAACAGTACAAGCTGCCGCTGCATACAAGAGTTTATGTTTTTTGAGATTTGCGGTATTGTCTACTTATATACATATAATATATAAATATAGAATATGTTCACATAAATGTGCTGGTGTTTAGGTAGCACAAGGACAGACACACATTTGGGGCAGACTGCCAGTTGCTAAACTTCACTTTAAAGGATCACCCTAATGAAAAATACTGGACAGTCATTCCGTGTTAAAGTGGCCTTGTACATCTTTGGGAGTGAGACAGGGAGCTAACAACTTTAGCCCATAATGAGGCCAATAGCTAGCTCAAAGATTTTCTGTGCCTTTTGTGTGGTTTTCCCTGTCCTTGGCTCATAAGCCTTGATAATGTTAGTAAATACATACAGAGGCATGGATAAACTGGGCTGTAATCTACCTCCTGATGGAAGAATAAGGGAGCAGTACAGGGAGAGAGAAGGGGTGAGAGAGAGAGAGAGAAGCAGTTGATTAGAATGGTTTTACTGCTCCTCTGCTGACCTAGAAAAACACAGCAGCCGTGACCTTGCATAGCAGAACCTTTATATATCTAATGATCTCTGAGTACTTTAATGATACAATGTGTTCCCTCTCCCACTCTTTCCCTCCATTTTGCCTGTCCTTCTTTCTTGCCGTTTTCTCTCTGTTCTCTCTCTTTAGCACAAGCTTTTGCACATTCACACCAGTTCACACGCACACAAAGTACATAGCCTTGAAAAACCCAGTCAGCAGTTTGGGCTAGGGTCTATCAAATGAGCTGTCCTATTGAAATAGAAAGGAGAGTGCTCTGTGCTGCAGAAAATGCTGCTATGGCACGCCTTACAGAAAAAGGATGGAGGGAAAATTAGTTGTTCGGACAAAGAAACATGAGAACGTCCTTTTACCTCAAATGTACCAATTTACATTTATACAGAGCAGATTACATCAATTTCTTCCATAGGCTATTTATTTTCTCCTCCCTTTTTTACCACCCTCATATCACATCTCCCTATAATTCATAAAACACCACTTAGTGCTGTGTTCTAAGAGAGAGAGAGAGAGAAAAAAAAATATATGTATATATTTTTTTTCTTTTCATGTTTCATGTTGTCCTACGTATTTCATTGGTTTATGCATAGTGGGACTCCTGGAGTTTATTGGCAATGGCAATCTCGTATAATTCATCTTCATCATATAAAAGATGAGTAACCAACCACATTAACCTTTTTACATTCTTAAAGCAGGGTTCTGAGGACTGGGTAATAGTCCCTATCCTACCAAGAGGTATTTCTTTAATTATATTTTTAGACATGGTAGTTCCATTGTTACATCACAATCTGCAGTGTTATTTGACAAAATGGCAGGGGAACTGAAAAGTGTAATCAAGCCTTACGAAATTAGATTTTGTATGTGTAGAAAACTTCTAGTGAATTAAGTCATTCATTCTTGTGCCTAATTTCCCCTCTTTGACCACTTAAAGCGTAAACCTCCATTTGGTTCTGGTACTCGGCCTTCTCGCTGTCTGCCCACAGTAATTAAGATTCCTTTCTGCTCTGAATAGGAATGTTAAGATAGAGGGTTATCATTGGCCTTCTGTAGGCCCACCCAATGAAACACCTCTAGTGACCTCTCTGATTCACCGAATAGAGGTTCCTCCCTCTCCCCCTCCTTCCCTCCTGATATCCCCATCATTGCCATCTTGTTGTGTGGTCTCCTCTCTTCAGTTCTCTCATTACTCTCAGCGTGAAGGCCTGGGAGGTGGTTGGCAGGGGAGGAGTGGGGTGGTTGCAGAGGAGGGCTTCTGTCCCTGGATGGCTGAGTGTGGATAAGAAGTTGTTTGAATTCATAATTGTGCTCTTGTGAAGGGGGAGATTTGTAAAGAAAGCCTGGGTTCATTGTGTGGCAGTGCAAGTCCGGTGGAAGGTGCAAGCCGCTCAAAGCTAATGTAATCTATGCTATTAGAGAGGGTTAATTAGCTGCTGAACTGGAGCCTGAAGAGCAGGCAGAAAAGGAGAGAGAGAGAGAGAGAAAGAGAGAGAGAGGGCGGGCAGTAGGGATAGAGAGGTCTTCAGGGAGTCATTAGAGACTCCTTGTTGTAATACAGCCACACAGTCAATAAGGCTACTCTTCTGAGGAGCAGAAGAAAGGCAACATGAGACATGGTAGGAAAGAGTTTCACACCAAGAAAAATCTTGATGTCAGCAGCTGTTCAACTAGACACATGTTGGAAAGTGGTTGTTTTTTTGTTGTTGTTTGTTTTCTGCCATCAATCCATACAAAACATACATTACATAACACAGGTTCATAGCCACAATATTTAAGATAATTTGATAATTAGTTTACAGTCTCAGAATTAGCTCAAAATCTGTAACATAAAACTTTTCTATAAATATGAAAAAGGTGAGGAAGGAACTACCTTTACTTCTTTTTTGTAGCATCAACTCTGTGCTGAACTGCTGTATTAGATCAACTTTACTCTACTTTAAGTAGAGTAAGTATTCATTTCTTTACTACAATTAAATCATCACAGATATTAATTTAAAATAAGAGTCATTCTTTTTTCTTGGGCCTTGGGCCTAGTTTGAATTGTAGTACACAAGATCATATCTAGTATATATATCTCAACTACCTACATTACTCACTACCCTGAGTGTTCACCTGCATGGAGGCCTGTGTAAAATTCTTCTCAGATTTTTTTTCTCCTTATTTACTGTGCAGGTGGAAATCCTAGACTTAACGTATTTCCATTGAAGCTCTACTTGCCCCCTGCTAGCAGTCTTATTTGTATTTATCACTTTGTCCTCTAGCAGTTCATCCTATGCTGCCATGGGTCTCTTGTCGCTCTGAGCAAAACTTCACTTAAGATGGGTAGTTAGTGCCTGTTCCCCTGCCGTTTTACTGCAGATTAATTACTTTCTCTGGCCCAAGCAATCCATTTTTGTTTGTTCGTGGATGTTTTTAGCTTTTCCTTGACCTTGAGGTGAAAAAAGAGAGAGGGTAAGGAAAAAAGCTGTGCACAGTAGACTTATACCCTCAATTTAATAGCCGAGTGAGGTGTTTCTCCAGCATCATCAGATCAATGGAGAGTAAATAGCCCACACTTCTTGTTTCACAGTGCAGTATTGATCTTTTCCTCAGCCTCAGCTTCCCTTTCCCCTGCATCTTGTGTCTTTCAACCCCTGGGACTGTGCTGATTGCCATAGATTGGACAAGCTAACAAGCGCATGATGAGGAACCAGGCTTTCTTTTCTTCTCATAGGCTGTTTCGGGTTTTTTTTGCTTTGTGGCACTGGCATGAACACACACAGACAGGCACTCATACACACAGGGACTTAAAAACATCAGATCTACACAGCTCAGCGCCATAAAGGAGAATACAGTTTTTTTCTTGTTGCCTGTGTTGTTCACGTTGTTCTTTCTTTACCTACACTGAGAGGATCCACTGTAGCTGCCTGTCTTTGGGATGTTTGTCAGGCTGATGGAGTATACCAACTTAACTACAGAGCGACTCAAAGTTGCTGTGTGTTTCTTTACCTCACTAGGAACTCTGTTTTTTTCCAGCTGGCACCACGTTTGTTCCAGAATCTTCCTTCATCTTTGAAAATATCTCAAGTGGCCTGCGGAGAGCGACACACTCTGTTTGCATTGGAGGACGGTAGAGTCGCAGCCTGTGGGTAAGTTCAGTGTCAATGCAGTAGACAGTTTGCTGAAGTCCATACGTGAGCAGGATAGGAGGAGAGATGAGGCGGCAAAGCCCTCCCCACATATCCCAGCCCCCCTGGTATTACTGCATAGGCAAATTAGGGTCAGGGGAAAGATTGAAGGGTTGTGTGCATGTGTATGTGGAGTTGACTGACAAGAAATCATTGGGTAATTAAGCATTACCTTTTCTGTATGCATATATATGTGTGTGGCTGCATCTGGTTCCATGTATGTGCCAACTTGCTTGTGATTGTGCGTTTCCTTATTTCTGCTCAGCACTGAAGGTTGTAATAATTCTTGTTGCATGCTGTTTAGCGAGGCGCATGTGCTGCTGGGTGGTTCAGGATCAATATGAAGTGTGTTTATTGAATCTAATAGTTGTTTGTGGAGAAGGGGAATAAACCAGCTGCAGTTAGTGATGTGATAAGATGTTTTTTTTAAAGCTCATTACCAGCCTGTTGGGCATATAGATCTCCTTTTAAATAGTCGCCTGTGTTAGACAAGTTTATACTTTAACACAGCTAACGTGATATAATTGCATATTTCAGGAACAGTATTTGATCATCTACTGCAGTTAACACTTCCAGGATTTACTTTATCCCAAATACTAATAGCAAATGTAAATGGGAATAATAAATTGAAAATAGATTTATACAGAGTATAGCAGTGCGTTATGGAATTCTGGAAACATAAGTGGTGTGCTAAGCCGTCTTTTACTGAAGGGCACTCAGATACTTTCAAACATAAGACTTGAAAAACAGGTGTGTGCTAAGAACAAGCTAGCAGCCTAATGCAAGTGTCAGAAGAATCACTACATTATGATAATACCTATAGTTCATCCAGAACTAGGCCTAAATAAACAAGCATTTAAATAAATGTAATAAACAGATTGTAGTGTAATTCTTTTTAACTGAGAATTTGTATTTTTCTCATAGACTTATAAAAAAAACCAAAAGCTTAATGTTACATACTATTGAACACAAAAGATAAATCATGTTACCTCTCTATATTTTTGATGACTTCACTCCCAAAGGGAAGTAACTTACACACACACACACACACACACACACAAACACACACACACACACACCAAGGCTTTCACATACATATTGTTAACACTCTCTTCCCATTCTTCCCTTTCTTCTTGGCTCCCTGTGTTTGCATGTGATATTTTAGGCAACTCTGGGAGGGATGACAGTTCTAACTAGGCCTATTAGATAACCCTCAGGGTGCCCTCAGCACTGATTTGAGCACCATTAATTTTCTATTATGGAGTGCTAAAGATGTGCCCCTGCACAGTCATTCACCTGGCTTATTGAGTCTCGCACACACCAATTGTGGACTTTTCCAGGGCAGTGTTGCTGAAGGTTTAGTGCGACCCCTCTGGGGAGCTAATTTATTATTTGCAGATATTGATCTGGCAGGGTAGGCCAGCCAAGCTGCGGCCAGTGTTGACTCTGCTCTGGCCTGTGGCGGGTTTAACTCTTTCCAGACTGAACTAGACACACACAAGATGGATGGTCAGTGGCTTTTAGACCACTTCTACAATTGATATCTGTTTCTGTTCTTTCCTTGTGTTAATGGTTTGTTTATTTAATGGAGGAACTGATGTGAGTTATTTGAAATAAAGAGATGGTACATTTTATGTTTCTAAATATAAAAATTGTTTTTCTTTTTGCAAACATTTATATAAGCAAGCACACTGGTATACACATCCATATCCACATCCACATGCACATGCACATCCACATCCACATCCACATCCACACACACACTCACTCCCTGTCTGGCCTGTCCAAGGGAAATAAAATCACAGTTAAGAGGAAGGAAAACAAATTTAGAAGGTCAGACAAAACATTTATCAAGCTGTGTGTGTCTGGTGGGTAAATAACAGAGGGACAGTAAAGGGCATGACTCCGAAACCACCAGATAACCACAGCAGATCATCACACACAGTCTCAAGATTCACTACAGAGAACGGATATTTCTCAGGGGGTTGCCTTCAGAGCATTTGCTAATATTCTCTCTTCTGTATTGCTGTTTTATTTTGAACATAAAATTCAGTTATTACAGCATACACCCATGTGACCGAAATGAAAGCTATCACAAAGACAAAAACACAACACAGAGAAACTTACATAGACATATTTGATCAAATGCAGCAAACTATAGCAATGCATATATCTGATATTAAAGAGGAAACATCCTTACTAATCTAAGCATATAAAGATTATATATACTGTGTAATTCTATGCATTTTCTGTAAGATTCTAGTTGCATCCCAAACTTTTTATTTTTTGCCAAATTTTTCCCCCCCAAATTTAAAATTAATAAATTTTTTTGGTTGAATCTGTTGGTTATGTTTGATTAGTTGAGTAATCTTTTGGTTAACTTAAAAAAATAATAATCATGCCTATCAGAAAGACTAGTGCATTTATTATTTATTTTAATATGAAATCTGTGAACGAAAGTTAAGATGAAATGCATATTACCTACTGTCTCTGAACATGCAGTACTGAGAGGCTGCTAACAATAATGCTAATGTATTGACTTTAACCAAAAATGCACTCATAATATTTAGTTGCAAGGAATTACATCAACATGCAGTGCAATATTTATGGGAATTAATGCTAGTTTGATATGCCCACATGTGCATAAACAAACATTTACAACTTACAAATGCATTAGAAAGCGTTATTGCCATACTAGCCTACTACATCTGTTCTAGAGAGTCTTCTATTGAGTTCTGTCTGAAATATAAGAGATAAAAACACAATGGCTACTCTCAGACACTGACATTAACCAGCTATCAGATAAAACTCACTGTTATATATAGTAATACTGCTTTTGTCATTTTCTAGTCAGAGAGCCCAAGTATGTTTTTTGTGAGATGCTCAAGCAAAGCAGTTGTTCTGCTGTGGTAATGTTAGGCCATTTCAATTTTACAAAGCACATGGCACTATTTTATTAGGTCTTTGTTTAAAGAATCCCCCACTTTACAATACTGTTAGGGCTTTTTGATGATTTTGGATAAAAACATATTTTCAGGATGTCTGGAAGTGGGAGCTGCCCTAATTTGGGTTGAATGTAAACATTGTGACTAGGGGTGTGATGAATACCTAGTGAGACGAGATGATACACAATGCTGAGTTCACAAAAATGATGATATTTTACCATATACACTTTGTCATATACACAATATGACTAAAATAAAAAAATAACAAAATAAAAAATAATGCATGTGCATTTTGAAACGTTATAACTAACCATTGTGAATGAATATGCATGCACTGTAAAAGGTGTTACCACAAACTTAATTGACTGCCCTTTCTCCTGCATGATATTTACAAGTTCAACTGAAGTCCTTTTAACTAATTGCACATTAAAAAACAATAACTGTATGACCCTCCATGCTAACCACTCTTCGTTCCAGCTATGCTGGAGAAATGAGGAGACTCTGAAAGGACCAAGACGATGTGCAAGTGGTTAGAGGAAGGCAGCAGAAGAAGGTGGTCAGTTTGTTATGTACACACCCCAACCAGTCATGTATTTTTAGGCTTAACCAGTCTTACGTCAGCTCTCACCATATCAAATAATTCCTTCTGATTCCAGAGCTGCATATCGTAGTGGTCTGAGTTTCGTTCTACTACCCAGTGAGTAGTGTTTTTCCTCCAGCTTATCCACCAGTAATGTTTTGAAGGGGGTGTATATCTGATGTGCGTGTTATGTCATTTAGTGTAAATAGGCAAAGGCGTCTTAAAGAACGGGCCACCTTGTCACTATTATGGTGGGGTTTCATAATACAAAGGGTTACCACTAAATGCCAATAGTGTAAACTCGGGCTGACCACATTTTTTTCTTTTTTCTTTTTTTTTTGGCAACAGTTTAGACCTTTTGTGAACTAAGTCTCTCTCCTACTTTGCATGCCCAAAACACCTGCCGCTAGATGTAAAGTGTGGATTTGACAAGACGTTCAATGCAAACAAGTTGAAACGGCTGAGTGGAGCTTACTGGTATCTTTGCATACTGCTTGTGTTAACTGTGTTGTACAGCACTATTTTCTTAAAGTGCTTATATATTGTTTATGTCCTGTCTGTTACTCTGTTGCCATTCAGTGGCTGCCACCCCAAATGCTGGCTCATAAATGTTTAAAAGTGGTGGGGGCATTTTCTATGCTAATTTCACCCAGTGAGTGACTGCTGCTCTGGTTCTGTTATGTACTGATATTGTGAGATAGCTTTTGAAATATTGTCATGTTTAGATGCTGCGACACAAGGTCTCATCACAACCCTAATTGCAATGCATGAACACATACCATGTTAATCAGAATATTTACATAATCAATGAAAGAGATGCATTTTTCAGCCCTATTTTAAGCTATTTTTTCTTAGATTGAAGTTACAGCAGAGGTATTAGACTATATATTAAAACACGGTGTCTAAAATATCTACAGTATGTGATAAGAGAAACATTTATTTTAAGGAATGTAATTTCAAGGAGAAGCAATCTTGTGCAGTTGTATGCAATGACTTGTGCCAAAACCAGGCTTCTCAGAGATGAAGAAGAGGAAAAAAGAATTATATTAAATAAAATATTCACATGTGGTTAATGTGAAGGTCTGTGTGAGGTAGGAATATATCTAGTAAGTAAGGTTGTGCATGCTTTGATGATGTCCTTACATTGTATGAAGCTGCTTTCTAGCACCGCTAGTAGTCTAACATTGATGCACAACCGCACATACATACAGCCACAAACATGCATACCTGGTTGCTTCCCACAGGCCTCCTCAAGGCTGTTCTACAACCTCCAACTAGGTTTGGTCCATCTCAACACTAATTGGTATTTAAGACGCTCGCTGAATCTCAGAGCTCAAACAGCTGTGTGTTTGTGTTTATGTGTTTATGTAAGGGTAATAAGCCCACTATGTCAGGAGGGTTACAAAGATCAGGCAAAAAGCAGAGCAAAGCTAAATGTTTCACAACTATGGGGGTGTCCTGTGATGACTGCTGGGTAGCCTGAATAAGTAGTGAATGATGATAGATGTCCAGAGAGGAATTATCGAGGATAATAGACCACCATTTCCTTTATAGTGGTTGTTATGATAGTTACCTGAATTTTATGGGATAGAACATAAAATAAAGGCAAGGGAATTTTCCCAGGGATTAAAGTGCCTCCAACCAATCCGTATTTGTCCATACTCCATCTGTAAAGACAATTTCATGGATGACAAGCCTTTCTTATGTTGAATTTGGCATATCCTCAGAAGTTGGCCCATATTCATCTTTCATATTCATATGAGTCACTGAAACTGGGGTGGAGGTCAGAAAGAAGACATTTCTGATGAGGAAACATGGTGGAGTGGATTTTCCACTGTTTGCGGCATGATCTCTGCTAATGCTGTTAGAAAAGAGTGGACAGTTCACCCTTGGAGCCCTACTGGGGAGGAAGACAGAGGAAGGAAGCCCCCTCATGCCCCCTTTGTCTCGTTCCATGTTAGTTCAAAAATTCAATTGTGTGCTCTCTGCCAGAGACCACAATCTGTTGAGACGATCCTTGCAACTGTCTACTGTCTATAGGCACAGGGAAAAAGAAAAAATATGACAAAGATGGAGGGGCCTGAAATACATGATGAAGACAAAATATTTAAAAGGGGTTGCCTTTTATACACAGTTTCAACCGTAATCTGTTCCCATCAATATGAGATACAGTAAGTCCTGCATCTGGACAAGTCTTGACTGATTGAATACGAAGAATTGTTACATGCTGTTGGTTTCTCATGACTTTTTTTTATCGGATGTACATCCATTACAGAGCTTTGGAAGCTGTGCCATTGCAAATTGCTACGTATGTAAAAAGGAGTAAATGTGCTTCTAAAGCAACACAGTTGTCAATAAGCATCAAGCAGCCATTGCTGACATGACTGCTGTCTCATCAGTAATCAGGCCAATCTGTTTTAGCAGAAAATGGCCATACATGGCATAGCATTGATGGAAATTTCTCATTTCAACTTCATGGTGCCTTAAGAAGGCAAAGCAAATCAGCAAATGTTTGACAGTAGAAGCGTGGAAATTCTATGACAACTAGTTGGATTCGCTGAGCTGAGTGCCAGCACTTTGCATTAAGTTACACTAAGCACTAATTGGATGCTACCTGGCTCCACATCACTAGCAGCTCTGAACGGGCTCAGGATCTGGCTCTGAAAAAAACCAATCTCTCTTGTGTTGCTGGCTGATTACCCTTAGCAAAGGGAAAACTGAAATGATGATGAGGGGGAAAAAAATTGTCTTCTCGTCTTTTGCACAAGCCCTTGGCCCTGTTGGCACAGCTTGTTTTTTGTAATTTTTTTGATGTCTTTGAAATTGATTTTCATCCATGATTGCATTGCCTCTCAGAGGATAATCAAAGATTTTGAATAATTGCTGCCATATGACTGTACAATAGGGAATAACAAGAATAGTGGCTACTCCCTCTGCTGTCATCTATAGAATAATTTAAGCTGAGTACTACAGTATGACTTCACAACATCTCAAATAGTTCCCAGTTGTATGCATGGCACCATTTGTTGCACTGGCCTTGCCAAGTACGATCCTGCCTGGATTTGATAATGACGAAACATGCAATGATGTCACAACTTTGGAAATCTGCCTGCCTTTAATTTGTCATTGAAAACTAAACTATTACTCTGGTAGTTAATTTGTAAACACTTATTCATTTTCTTTTGACACTGAAGGTGAAAAGAAAGAAACAAAAAATGCTTATCTGATTTCTTACACAGTTGGATCAACCATGGAAAAGAAAAACCTTTCTGAATCCCTGCTGCACAAGTTTGACAACACATCAGCTCTCAGTAACATTTTCCCTACTTAATCTTGCTGTCATTGATTTAAAAACATCCTGAGGAAGTCGATTTGTACTGTTACTCCTGGCTGCCTCATGTAAGAGAGACATCACCATCCTGGAGCCACCCTTTTGTGCCACAGTGAAAGATGGTCTCTCGTTTAGAGCAGTAATGTAACCAGTGTTTGCAACGGGAGAAACAGATTGATTAGAGGGCAAGGAAAGATTAATAACCTACACAGGGCAGTTATGACATCCATTGTTTCACACATACCCTGTAGAGGTGTGCCTCCCAAAATGCATCATTGTATAAAATATTGACCTAAAGCATGTCATTATTCTCCCTCTCATGTGTGCTTTGCTCAGAGAAGGAGGCTTGTAAAAGTAATAAACTGTTCAGATTTGTGTTTTTATTTATTTATTTATTTTCTTGACAAAATGCAGGACCTTGTAGGACAAATAGTATATAGTATATATTATTTGCTTGTCAGAAATGGACCCAAAATCTTGTCATGTGCCAAGAGAGCAGTATCAGGTGGAGGCAACATTGTCTAGTGCCAATACATTTTAAAAGTGTCTGTCTCCTTGATAGCCAAGAGGAATCTGTCCCTGACAAAAGATCCAGACAAATGTGAGACCTCTGGCCATGAAGTAGGAGGCCTGAGGCTGTGGTACGGTGTCACCTTGAAGAATAAACTGCACAACCCCAGCAACTTGTTTACTTTTTCATAAGGGGCTGTTGTTACTAACTTTGTAGGACCCAGTACTGAGAGTTATAGCTTGAATGAAATTCCTGCCAGCAACATGCTATAAAGGCACTTGGTATTTGGTATTGCTCATTTAATTTACAGAACCATATAAAATCTGAACCCACTTCACACAATAACCTTGAGCAGTGACTGACACCAATCTGTATTACACAATCACAAGTCCCATTTTTACTTTTGTGCTCGGTAGAAAGAAAAAAGTAAGAAACCCTACAGAGATTTTAAAATAGAAAAGGTTTAATTTTATTTAAAGATTAGAGGGCAAGGAAAGATTAATAACCTACACAGGGCAGTTATGACATCCATTGTAGTAGAGTACGTATTAGATGATTTTTATTTTTCTTTATTGTGAACATGTTTATATTTTCAAATTCTGGATAGAGTAACTAATACAAGTATTTTCAACAATTAAGTGGCTTTGTATATATAAAACCAACCCCTACCCCATAACCAGAACCCTATAACCAGCCAACCACCCACCCACCTCAAACTAACTAGCCATAGCTCATAGTGAGAACTGAAGTGCATGGTCTTTCCACATTTATGTTATATTATGGTCACCATGCCTATTTCTCTAAAGAAATAAAAAGAAATACAAAGTAGGATTTTGCCCTGTTTTGCCCTGAAAATAGACAATTGCAGTTAATAAGTTATTTGTTAACTATTGGTAGAATATTAGAAACATGTAAAAGATTATGGGGAGCTTTTGCACATTTAGTGGACAGAGTTAAAACGCAGCAGCAGATTAACAAAAATTATAGTGAGTGTTATTTAATATAATGTAATATAATTTTGACAAACAATTAGACAGTCATAAATGGGGAAAAATTATGTTTTGCACAACAAAAATCCTTCAACCTTCAAAATGTTTTAAGTGCTAATGGCATTTGTATTCAATTTAGTCAAATACAAAGCTTGATCTTATCTATAATTAGCTTTCATGTGAGATTTTCTACCAGTTTTTTTTTTTGCCTTACTAGCTACTAGCTGGAGGTATGGCTTTGTTTCCCTTTTTATTT
>OMLM01008033.1:0-11402 GCA_900302695.1 Helostoma temminkii
CAGGTAAAAAAAAAGAAGGAAGGAAAAAAGGAAACAAGAAATGTTTGAATTATTCTAAATTATTCTTGTCTAGACGTGTCTGCATTAAATAAATCCTCAATGACCAAAGTAGCACAAAAATGTAGGCCACTGATACAAACCAACATGTCCTCCAACTTTAAAGGTCTCATATTAGAACCCTTTTAGGGTTTAAAAACAGCTCCCTGGTGTCTCCAATGTGTCTGTACATTTGGTCAGAACCAGCTGTGATGTCGCCCCATCCCAGAATACATTGGCAAGGTGGATAATCCAATTTGGACAGTTCTGGGGCTAGATTCTACCAAGCAACTGTGCAAACAAAGCATTTTATTAGGGATTAGACACAAAAACATCTGGGCTTGGTTTAGGTAGTAAATAAACATGGCTAGGTTTGGTTAAAACAAACATTTAACTTAAAAGTTACTGCTTTCTTAGCTTCATCGCATCACGTGGTTGGATTATAAGTGTTTGTGAACAAACACAACAACAACGTTAATGGAAAACAATCTCATACAAATACAAGAACAGCTGAATAGATCTACTCTAAATGATATGTTTTAAAGCTTGTAAGCGGTGCAAAGCGATGAGCTCAGCATCATTGTGTCCTTTTTCTATTTTTACATTTATACATTTAAACATTTACAGGTACAGTCCTATATTAAGTAAAACAGATATTTATTACGGTGAAAATTTCAAGAAGAAAAATATTAATCTCTATTTTTGGTCATCATTATGGCAAGTCCTGTGCAATGGAGTCTGAAATAAGGAGCTGGAGAATTACAAAGAATTTAGGTCTTTCACCATACACATCACATAATGTTGTGAAAAGATTCAGGGACCCATGGGAAATCTCAATGTGTAAAGACAAAGGGCAGAAACCATCCTTCAAGCCCTGATATGGTATTGCATGAGGAACTGTCATCCAGACTTGATGAGTGCAGCCACATGGGCTTGGAAGTGTGATGGGAGACCATAATCTAGTCTGGAAGAAGCCATACATCAATTCTCTGCAGAAACTCTGTAGATGCCCATACCACAAACTGTAAAAATGTCACAAAGACAATAGAAACGTTCTGTGTGTGATCAGACCATTCCATGTTTCAGCTCATTTTTTGGTAAAACCTACATCTGGTTCTCTGTGCCAGTGACGAAAAAGAACAACCAGACCTTTAACAGGGAGAGGTGCCAATCTGCAATGGTATGGGGGGAATTAGTATATTGAGATTTCAGAGAGATGTTATGTTGTCATTAAGGCAACATCTCTTCCTGAGGAGTCGATATTTCAGCAGGACAATGCCAAGCCTCATTTTGCACTTGCTGTAACAGTGTGACTTTGTAGACACAGAGAGTATGTGCTTGACTGGCCTATCTGATGTGTAAATTTGTTTCTTATTGAAAATCCATCATGTTGAGCAGCTAAAGTCTTGTATGCCTCAAAAATGGGGAAATATTCCACTTGTAAAACTTAAACAATTGGTATCCTCAATTCCTAAGTTATTAGAAAGAGTTATTAATAGGAAAGGTGGTGTGGCCACCAACCTTTTTATAGCATATTTAGGCATTGAAATCTGCTTATAATTACAAAACTATTAATTAAGTCGATCAGTGAAACATCAAGACTTTTGCTTTGTACTTTCAACAGATAAATAAACATTTAAGTGTATTAATAAATCATAATGTAGGTGGAAGTAAGTGTAAGTTAGCACTGTTGCCTCGCAGCTAGAAGGATCTAGAAGGATTCCAGCTGAGCAGAATAGGCATGTTCTCTCTTGTTTAAATGGGCCTCCTATCACGCCCAATGGGATGGATGTGTGTAGGTGCAAGAACCCCACCTGCAGCAGATAAAACAGGAAACCATATGGTGTTCCAGGTAACCCTTCATGGTAAATGTAAGTGAATTATCATTATCATCATGCATTTATTACTACATGGTCTCTCAGGACTTTGTGACATGACAAACATGATTTGCTATGCACAAAATCATGATCATTCATAAACCTTACCATAAAGTTTTACCATGGTTTACATGGGTGGGGATCCAATGAATAGGCGGAGATGCCCTTGAATAAAGTATTTATGACCCAGTGGAACCAACAGCAGTACACAACTTATCATCATGTATGTTATAAATCACTGTGCAGCAGTATGGTTAAACAACGCTATTGTGATGTGCACCAAACATATTTTCTGAATATAGATGCATTTTCAAAACAAAAACAAAACAAAATGTTGCTGGGATGTAGTTTGAAGCTGATTTCTGTGCGAGTGAAATGCAAAGTTGAAATGTCTGCTGATGTAGCTGCAGACGGTGTGAGTGTTTGGAAATGTGTGACATGAATATTTTATGTAGACATCTGGTCATCTGGTATGTCTGCATGTGTGAATATTGTATGTGTGTGATTTGAGCGAAGTTGTATCCATGTTGCACTTAGTGTGCAGCACCCACATGAAATATCTCATCCTGTCATCGAAGTGTCAGACTTACTTGTTTTTTCCTCTCTCATGATGTCAGTGGCACCTTATCTGCAGTTTACAAGGAGACATTGAGTGAGATGAAAAGAAAGTGTAAAGATTAGGCTATTTATCAGTTGTCATCCAGTGCCATTAGAAGAAGAGCAGAGAAATAATAATATGTAATAACATTTTTTTTAATCAGAGTTAAAGTGAACTCTGCTCTATGGAACCTCCACTCACCACTTGTGCTCAGAAGTGGAGCTGCATGATATACGAATCATATACCAACCATTTTAGAAATATTTCAGTTTCAATTTCACAGTCCGTTTAATTTTTTCACTCCCCTACCGGTAATCTGTAAAGGCAGTTGATTAAAACACAGTGATTCGGGTCCTTATGTCTCTATAGAAGTGTTTTATGCTTACAGTTTTGATTTATTGTACAAAAAATATGTGGGTGCCCTGCATTAAGTCTTAAAAGTTCCCACGTTTGGCTGTGATGTGACATTAGTACACCAAACACAACAAAACAGGCAGTTATAGACACTTATTTGAGGTTCTTTAACTGGATATCCCAATATTGTAGCTTCACATTGCTCACTCCAACCATATAGTATAGGATTGTGTATAACACAGAGGTAGTAGTGATACTTATTTACATGACATGCATGAAAAGAGCATTTTTGATTCATTATTCCTGATATAACAGCTTCATTCATTGATTTTAAAACACACTTCACTTCAAACACCTGCATAACACTTTTTTTAGTGTTATGCATATATCTTACCACCTACAATATCTGTTTTAATTTGATTATTATCAAGTGCATTTTACTGTTGTTGTTTTACATCTGTGGACCTGGTGAAGGGAATCCAATGAAGCCAACTGAAGTTTTTTTTTAGTGCTAGTGTGAGAAAGACTGACCGAGCTCTGCTTCTTGAATAGACAGACCTGATTTCCAGGTTTATGTTTTTTTGTGTGCATGTGCCTGTGTGTGTTAGATCGGGTGGTTGACTGTGTTTGTTCGACTGGTGAATGTTTGTGTGGGAAGACAAGTAAACGGTGAGGTGTCTGCAGAGATGTAAGACTGAAAGCAAAAAAAGGAAACAGAAATCAGACTCCTGCAGGAGAGCTGAGCTTCTCAAGCTGGAGACGGGAATCATGACATGTGTGTGTCTGTGCTTGTGCATTTCTTTAGGGTTAAGATGAAGGTTAGAGGTTAGGCATTCAGTCAAGGAGTGTTTTTAAAACTATATGAAGACATGACTGTGTGTCTGGTATTTCTAGTTTATTATGTATGTTACATGTTTTATTTAAAATGTGTATGTATTTACAACGTTTACAGAATCAGAGATGTTTATATGTTGCTTTGTGTGTGTTTGTTTACGAGACCTGCAGACGTGATTTTTAGATTTTAAAAAATCTATAAAATTGTTTAAATTTGCAGGTTGAGGTGCTAAAGGGTACTTACTTAAAACTTAATGCTGAAGTAAAAATGCAAGTTCAAGCCTAAAATCACGTAGTGCTGTGATGTATTTTCCCACTTCCTGAATTAAGTAATTTCCCACTACACGCAATATCCCTTGGCATTAACAACTGTAATCAAGTGTTTGCGATCATGAGTCTTTCACATCTCTGTGGAAGAATTTTATCCCCCTGTTCCTTTCAGAATTGTGTTAATTTGTGAAACACTGGAGGGTTTTTAAGCATGAATGGCCTGTTTAAGGTCATACCACAGCATCTTTTAGCGTGACTCCCTTTGTCTGACAGCTTCTATTTAAGTGATTTCTTGATTCAACAAGTCTATTTCACATAGGGCCAGGTAGGTTTGGATTGTTTTGGCTGTTAATAACATACATGTTAAACTACAGTCCAGATTTGTTAAAAACTTTCAGAATAAAGTAAAAAAGGGAAAATAATGTCTGAAATCTCTTATCTGTTACCTAGTGACTTGATGTTGAGACAAAACAAAAGCTGGTAACTGTGGAGCTGATTTTAACCACTTTATGTACTGACAGATGGTTAGTCTATAATAATACATTACTCATGGTTTGGTTGCTTTTTATTTTTATTGTATTAGCAAGCTACAGCTACACAAAGTAAAGCTATAAAAATTCTGTCAGCAAAAAGTACATAATTTCCCTCTGAACTCTGGTGAAGTAAACTTTAACATCCATCCATTCATCTTCTGAACCGCTTAGTCCCCGCAGGGGTCGTGGGTGTGCTGGAACCTATCCCAGCCGGCATATGGGCGAGAGGCGGGGTACACCCTGGACAGGTCGCCAGTCTATCGCAGGGCTAAAACTAACATAAAATAGAAATACTGCAATACTGTAAAATACAAGTATCTCAAGTACAGTACTTGAGTGCATGTACCTAGTTACTTTGCCCCTCTGGTAATTTGTATTTTGCTGGTTTAAGATGATTTAACTACTTTGTACAGAGACACTAGTTTATATAATTTATTTGCATGAGAAATATTTATTGCCCAATAAAGAGAACCTAACTATCATCAGCGTTCACAGTTCTTGACTATGAACTAAACTCATAGCCCTCCTCCACACCTAAAAAAGAGGAATACTTTAAAAAAAAATTTATTTCTGCTTTGTGAACTGGTGTACTGGTTTTTCTCTTTTACTTTTTTTCCTGCTGGAGTGTTTAGTCTCTGCAATGTTGGAAGATTGTCAGGACTCATTTTCCTTCGTTCAGCAAAGACATTTGCAGCCATTTATTCTTGTAATAATTTCCACTGGCCTGGCAATTGCCTGAGCTGGCTGGCTCACACCACACGAAAAATGACTAAGTAATGTGAATCGTACACAGATAGTAGCAGACAGGCTATAACATGAGGCTCTGTTTGTCATCTAATGTCCAGAGGTACAAGATACTAGTCAGAGGATAGATTTAGAGGACAGGACTGGGGGTTATAGCTCCATCATTAGCTCCTAACAGAACTGCCATAGACATGAAATCAACCTTGATGTGTTGTGGTACTTTTCCACTATACTAGAAATCTTATCTACTTCATGACAACAAATTGAGAGGAGAAAGCCACTAGTAATGCTAGTAACATCCAGAGGCTTGTAGCTTCAAGCAGCTATTACTAAACAGAGGTAAGGTGTGTGTTACAGTGGGTAACATCTTTCTACCTCTATTCCCTCTATTCTATTTTGTTTAAATTTTTCAGACTTGTAGATTTCGATGCTTACTCAAGTGTCAGCTCTCTCATGTGCCTAGACTGTTATAAAATGCTCTTAATATAATGTGTAGCATGACTTAACAAACATTTTGTGCATATTCTACATACCCAAAGATAAAACAAAAGAGATGGATACTATGAACGCATTAAAGGGCCAGTTCACCCTTTAAAAACCATATGTAGTCATGCAGAAATACAGTAGATACAGTATACTGTATATTGTATTTGTTGATTTAGGGACATCCATGCCTGGTTTTTGCCAAAACCATAACACTTTTACCTCACTATGAACTAACAGTCCACATTACACAGAGAAATGAGAACATTGTTTCTGAAAATGTACTGTTGAGAGGTAATATGTTGAAACCGAAACTGTCAGCACTGGTAGATAGCACTAGATTATGTGAAAATCTGTATTTTTCATTTTTATGTAAAATGTTTATCACCCTCTCACTCCCTCCTTTCCACCCACGCACCTTCCTACCCTGTTAGCAACAGTGCTAAGATGAAAGGATCTGCTGGTTTTAACCACAGTGAAGAAGAAGTGGATATTCTGTGAGGCTGTGCTGTTGATTAAGCTCAACATGGGAGAGCTGAAGAGCTGCCTGGATTAAGAAACCGCTGACTCTTTTTTCCCTTCTACCTCCTCCGCCATCCCTCCATTCCTCACTCTGTCCCTCATTTCTTCAAGCTTCTGTTGTGATGCAGGTTATAACACACAGGGATATAACTCATTAAAATCAGTCGCCCCTTTCTCTTTCCCCTTATCTACCTCTCTTCACCTCCCTCTCGCCATCTTCATCAGATGTAATTATGGCAGCACAACGTGGGAGGAGCACACACAGCAAAATTATACTTTCAAATCTCCTTCTACTTTAGCTATTCGGGGAATGAATAGCTAAAGTACAACATTTTAACTTTATCAGAGAGAGAGCAGAAAAACTGGGTTAAAGAAAAATGCAGAGGGAGACAGGGGGAGTTGGAAGAAGAGGAAAGACAGCTACAAAGAGACTATGTTAAGGAGGAAAGGAGGATGTCAGATTGTAGCAGTGGCTGTAGCCGCTGAGTTAACAGAACATGGGATCAGTAAAGCTGTCAGGCTAGAAAATGCCAGACAGCAAAGCATGCTGGGATAGCACAGTGGGAGGAACTGCTTAGTTAGGATACGTAATTGATGCAGTTTTTTTCCTTTCCTCTCCCTGTGCTTTCCATATCTTCCCCACAAATTCAAAGAGGCACCTTGTCCTGTAGCACCTTGCAAAGAAATTAGGAGAGTTTTACTGGATATCAGACGGGGTGATACAGTACAGTTGCGCATTGCATTATGGGGCAGAAAAGCGATGTGAGATACACTTGAAACGTGCAGAGATTTACTGGCTTTGCTCTAGTTGCAGAGGAGCTAAAATAGCACTATTTATGGCAGCTAGGGTGCAGTGGTGGATGCAAGGATACAGTAGAACAGACAGGACAAGAGCAGGTTGACACAGCTCAGAAAAAAGCAGCTTGTTTTTTGTAGTCGGGAGAAATTAGAGAGCCAAGCAAGGTCCGGACACAAGGGAGTATCAGCTCTCATCTGAAGGAAGAAGAGAAGGAAGGAGGAAGACAGGAGAAGAGGAGGGGTGATGTTTTCTTTATTTATAGATGCTGAAGGGTGTTTCGTATTCATTTCGTTTGACTGTGTGCATCGTATTATGTCTGTTTTTGTTTGACTTATGTCTGCACTTGATTTCTTTTAATACATGTGCATACCTGTGTACCCGTCTGGATTTATGTATGTGTCTGTAATGCTTTTCACTCAGGCTGCGGTTTCGGCTCAGCAATCACTCATCGCTGCAGTCAGTTTGTGGTTGATTTACCTCTCTCGCACTCTTTCTGGCTGATTACAACTATTCTCTCTCCACTTCTGTTTTCCACAAGAAATATGGATCATAGCCCATGTGTAGCCATCTAATGCCTTCTCTCTGTCATGTGCACCTTTGAAGTTGGAATCCATGTGGTTTGCATGATAGGAGTCACTGGTATATCCTGTCTGAGTCAGCAGTGATATTTAAAGTAATCAATAGTAATCATTTTTAAAGGGAAAGATGGGTGAATCATCAGCAATGTTTTATAATAATGCTTTCCTCTGTCTTTATAGAAATTCCTGTATTTTTTTCTCTTTTTGTTGATTGTTGCTATTCCGTGTCTGACCTTTCTTTTACGTGGTTTCAGTGCTTCCTAGGCTTTTCTCTTGGTGATAATAAAAGATTCTTAACGTGGCACTGAAATTTGAAATTTGGTGAAATGCGCATAGAAATGATATAGGAGAAAATCTAAACAATTTCCATTCATTATATTGAGTCTTGAATTTAAATAGTATAAATATGTAACACCAGTTGTTGGAACAAGCTCACGGAGAAATAAATGTCACGCAGACCAGACATGCAGAAATTTATTTATTTATTGACATGAAAAGTCGATTTTGAGAGTTTAAGATTGAACCTGTCTGTTTTCTATCTTCAGGTCCAGGAGTGGTTGTGTCTGAATTGTCAGATGCAGAGAGCTCTTGGCATTGACATGACCACGCCTCGCTCCAAGAGCCAGCAGCAGATTCACTCTCCGTCCCACCAAGCCAAACCCATTGTTCAACCTCAGCAGCTTCCACCTCAGCCAACACAGCCGGCAGTGGCAGGACAGCCCAAACCTTTGGCACAGAGCCAGCCCGCCCAGCAGAAGCAGCAGCAGCCTCAGCCTCAGTCTCAGCCTTATGGCCAGACTCAGCCCTATTCCCAACCTCAGCAGTATCCCCAGTCTCAATCCCAGACCTACCCTTTGTCCCAGCTAGGACCGCAGACCCAGCCTCACACCTCCCCAGGATTGCAAAGACACCAAGGCCCTGGCGTCCCCCAGACTCAGACAGGAGCCTCTCAGCAGGGCATGAGGTCTGACCCATACTCCCAGAGAGGTCCTGGAGCTCCTGGAACTGTCACAGGTCCCACAGGAGGCCCTAGCCAAGGTCCTCGAATTCCCCACCCTGGCGCTGTACCCCTCCCTGGCTTGACCAAGGCACCCTCCCAGCCTGATTTGGGACGTGGTTCTCCAATGCACCAACCAATGGCACGGCACCATGACCAGACCAGAAGTGCTGGCTCCTCCCCAGCCCACAGGCCTCAGAGTCAGCCCCCTTCTGCCCAGGATGGCCTGACCAAACTGTTTGGCTTTGGAGCCTCACTGCTCAATCAGGCCAGCACCCTGATCAACGTTGACCCCCTACCTACCACCTCTACTCAGCCAAGCCCTGCACGAGGCAAGGTGGTATTCAGCAATGCAACTCCTGACAACAGGCAACAACAGCAAGGAGCTGCTGGCACCAAACAATTTGGGATGGGAGGCCCTCATGCACCACCTCAGATGGGTGGTTCCTACCCACCGAGCCAAATGGCGGGTCCTCATGCACCGAGCCAAATGGGAAGTCCCCAAATGGGCGGACTGCATGCGCCAACCCAGAAGCAGCAGCAGACCATGCCCCATCAACAGCAATCACCTTTGCATCACCAAAAAGGGACACATGGACAACAACAGCCAGGACAACAATATCAGCAAACACGTGCTCAACTGCAGAAAGAGCCACAGAAACAGGAGCCTGTGGCACCCCCTGTCCCTGCTCCAGAGCCTGTGAAGCCTAAAGTGAACTGTCCTCTTTGTAAAACAGAGCTGAACATTGGCAGCTCCGACCCACCCAACTACAACACCTGTACACAGTGTCACAGCCAAGTGTGTAACCTGTGCGGTTTCAACCCCACACCACATCTGGTGGAGGTAAGAGGAATGTTTCACACATATTCAACTGCATTTCTACGCACTCACACACACAGTCATCTTCTCCCAGACAATCAATACTACACAGCACAAATAGAAAAAGCTATTCATTCCACTGTGTCTCTTTTGTGGCAGCTACTGTATAAGATTCCTCTTGTCTCGCATACGTATATTTCATATCTCTGACTCAGTCAGAGCTTGCTTGCTTTTATTTACAACTTTTCATTACTTTGCCTAGCCTTCTATCTCTGCCTTTAATACTTAACTCCCAACAGATTTTTACTGTCTGGATCTGTTATACTGTGTATACATGGTGATGTAAATGCACCTTTGTATTCAAACATAGCAGAGTTTTGTTTGGTTCCATTTAATTCATTTTCTCTTGGTATTTTAATCAACAGTTTAAGTGAAATTAATCTGAAGTGCATTCATTAGTTTAATAAACTTTTAACTAATTTAATATTGTCAATGATGCTCTCCATATTCTCGATAAAATTACAACTGTTATCTGTTAATTTACTTGTATTTTGTTTTAAATAATTCACTAATTCAACAGAAAGACAAAGACTGCTTATAAAAATTTGATTCATTAATGGGCTGTGAACAAATCTGGGACATGTTACTAATGACACCTAAAATTTAAAAGAAAAACACATAAATATACACAGCCAGGGTCATTAAACACATTGAATCATTTATACATCTCTAACACCATCGACTTAGTTTTCCTCTGCATCCCCCACGTCCTGTCGTGGTCTGAATTTGATGCCCATTTCTACAAAAGAGATTAGTAAATACAAGAGATTAGTAATCATGCTAATTGGAACACACATTCAAACTAATCTGTTGAATAGTAGCAACATTTCTGATGTAATATAAAATGTCCATTAGTAATGACAAAATGGTGCTCTAACCCATGGGTAGTATTTATAAAGGGCATTAAGTTGCTGGATGATCGCATGTTGGATTTTGCAGAATCATCACATGGATCGTGACAGACAGCTGCAGCAAATATGTATTGTTGTTCTCAAGATAAAGAAACCATCCATTTAATCAGTGCATTAATATCCACAGGGTTGTTATTTCAGAGAAAAGAAAAACTAACATTTAAAAAGTAACCGTAAATCCATGTTTTTGCAAAAGAGAGCTTTTTCACAGATCCTTGGGTTTTAAGACAAAAAAGAAGAAAAGGCAACAATAAAAGATGAAGGGCAAAATAAAAGCACAAAAAGCATTAGGGCTGAACGTTGAACAAAGGCAATAGTGAGAAGGAAGAGGGATAGAAAATAAAGACACTGCTGGGATAGAGCGATGGCAAAAGGTGAAGGAAGAGGCGAGAAGCATGAAACACAGACAACACTTTCACCTTGTGTTTTCTTTATTTCCTCCAAAGTGATTCTGCTCATGCCACAATGAAATGAATATAAAGGGGACATGCTCACTCACCTCCCAATTTCCCAGTCGAGACACAGACTAAGAAAGACAAGAAAAAAATAAGCAAAAGAGTGAAAAGAAAGATAGTGAAGAAGGAAGGCAACAGACAAGGGAGGAAGGGAAGGGAAGAGAAGACAGAAACATGTAACCACTCAGTCAGACTGAGAAAGACTTGTATTTTAAGAGAGAGAGTGCAATGCGTTTGGGGTTTTTGTGGAGTACTGTTGTTCATGGTCCTGTGATGTACTGTCCCATAAGACAAAACAGAGATACTGTAAAATAACAGCTGCCACAGCGCATAGGACAATGATAAACACACACACCCACTGGAAAGAGAAAGTATGGGTCAAAATGTTATTTAATGAGAAATTGGTGATGTTAAAACACACATGCAGATCAAAAGAGGACTGTGTGTGTGTGTGTGTGTGTGTGTGTGTGTGTGTGTGTGTGTGTGTGTGCGCATCTCGAGGTTCATGTGGCCTGAAAACATCTTTCACCG
>OMLM01008034.1:0-17679 GCA_900302695.1 Helostoma temminkii
TGGGGACTGGTTACCAACACTACATCAAAAAAGGTTAAGCAAAAGCATGAATCTAAGCATTGCAGGTGCCTCCCGCTTTTAAGTCTTCAAGATGAGTGAAGTGTAAAGTTTTGTCATCGTTGACTCTTTCAAGTTGCATTGTAAATCCACACTGAGGACACTGGCAGCCCAATATAAGGAGGTGGCATTACGTCACCTAAGTCAGCGGTTCTGTAATAAGCAAGTAGCTGAGCAATACCAATATGGTACAAAGATATTCGTTGGACAAAAAGAAGGGCAAAAAAACAAGTTTGGTTGAGGCTTTTGTCCACAGTGGCACTGGCTGTCACATGACTGGTTGTGTTTTCTCATGAAGGTATGCAACCTCAAACGCACTGCATTTCTTCAAACGGGAGTTCCTTAAAGAAGACACGATGAAGGAGACTCCCTCTCTAGTCCAGGATCGAGCCTCCTCAGTAGTTGAACTTCCCTTGTTGGTTCACTGGGGATGTGGCAGGTATGAACAGTGGCTTGGGAGGGACATCAGGTTTGAGAGACGAGGCCCGGCGGACAATGGCACTCCTGTGTGGGATCTCTTGCTCTCCATTGTAGCTGTGCTGGCGTGCCAGGTATCCACTGGGGATGAGGGGGTAATGAACCTCACAGGCACTGCCTGTAGAGTTCATTCGTGCCAGGAGTGGAGGAGGCTGGTGGGGCCCACCATTTCGTTGGCTGAAGCTGTGCTGGCGGGGCATTACTCCTCCACCCGCTCCTCCGCCTCCTACTCCACCTCCACTGGGCATCTTTGTGGCTGCAGCAATCAGCGAGTGCCTCTGGGAGGAGTGCCTCCTCTCTAGGGTGGACTGGTGGTGAGGGGGGATGTCTGGAGGAACATCCATGCGGCGGGTGAGGCTATCTCGAGGTAAAGTGGATGAGCTGTAGTAGGGGGCCGATTCTGTCTCAGGGATCTGAGGTTGGATGCGGCTGGCGAAGGTTAGCTGAGCACCACCACCACTAGCCATTAGAGTTGATGGGCTCATTAACTGTGAGCTTTTGCTGCCATTTGCATCATGGATATGCTTCAGGAGCTCATCCAGTGAGGTTACCTCCATCACTTTCTGAGAGTAACCAGGGTAAGGCTGTTGAGACAGTACACGTTCAACGTTGTGAATTTTGCGTTCCTCTGGATGGAGGTGACCTCCGCCTACTGGCTGCCCATTGGACAGGCCATGAGAATAGGGGAACACCTGCTGGTGAAGCAGGGCTGAGCTGGGCCTAGAGCTGATGTTGTGGGACTTCGGTTCCTTGGCATTGTTACAATTCTGGTTCTTCTCCCACTGGTTCTTGAAGGCCTTCATGCTCTTAATGGGCAGCTCTGGGGTGGAGTCTGGCGTGGGAAGACCAGAGAGTTCAGAGGAGTGGTGCAGGTGGTGGTGGTGGGGGTGAACCAGATCTCCCGTTGTCATTCTGTGATGACCGTTTCTCCTTGGTGGGTGATGCTCCTTGCTGTTGGCAAAGAAAGAATTGTAGATCTTTGGAGATGACACCTCCAGCTTGTCATCCTTACTTTGGCTTTCCAGAAGACCATTGAGTTTGGCCAGGCTGCGGAGGGACAGGGCATGTGGAATTGGTGCCTCAGGATCTTTTGACAATTTCTTGGTCTTGTGGCCCGTGTGGTTACAGTAGCAGGAGACAAGGAACCCAGAAAGGAAGGCGCCAAGGACGAAGGCCACCAAAACACAAGCAATCAGAAGAGTATAATGAACACTGTGATTGGTCTTCTCCAGCTCGGGTGGCCGCCTCACACCTTAAAAAAAGATGAAATGGAAAAATAGTGCTTTAGTTAGTGCTTTTCTGAGTGAGGCAAGAAAAAAAACACACACTTTCAAAGCTAATATAGGTCAAGTAGCAGCTGGGATAGACAGGTTGTGTTTACATGGGCTTCGATATGTGGGAAACAGCATGGGAGAAGTGTCTGAACCAAGTTCTTGGCTTCCTTTCTTTCCACTCTTTAATAGATCAACACAGCCTTTCTTTCTAGGACCTGTGCTTTCTCCTCAGACTGGCAGAGGCCAACAGTTCCCCAGTCGGTGAGAAATCAACTCTGAAATGTATTAGAGCTTTAAATATTGATATGTGCATAGCAGCAGGAACCTGATGTCATTTTCACAGACTTTGCTTTCCAGTGTGAGGATCAGGGGCGAGAGCACCTGGTATGATGAACAAGCCAAAAATAACAGGACTATCTAGTAGCTCAGTGACTGTGGTGCCTTTGCAAACCATTAAAATGAGGTTGTCATATACTTTCAAAATGAAGCTGAGGGTACAGTCTGCGCAGCTCTGCACCAAAACACAAGGTTACTTAGCTGAGGTAAATCTACCATGTAAATGCCCTTGGGTGATGTGACCTTTGCACCATGGTTTTCTAATACCGTGAAAGGCAGCAATGATAAGAGGAGTGAAATCTGCCCCCTCTCATAATCAGAGCTCATTTGCAAGATGCTACTGCCATCTGTGGTGTCAGACCCTTCTCTCTGCCCTTAATGACAGTTTCTGTGGAACTGATTAGTCTGTGGATGGGGATGGCTGAGCTGTACTGAGGAGGGAAAAAAATGCAGGTGTTCCAAACAAGCTAAATTCAACAGCTAATGAAAGCTTTGTTGATGAATAAAAATGAAAAATTATGTCTAAATCAGGCTTGATGATAGTTTTTGAGACATTTTGAATGATTATTATGTTGAGGATAATGATAGATGGATGAGTATACAGGTAAGGGACATGACCTCAATTATTAGGTCTGCATTAGACATCCAGACCTGACAGAGTGAAAACTCTTTGCTCCAGAATATCCCCATTTAAAAATGTAGATATATTAATCACTGAATGATTTGGGGGGTAGTAAAGACAAAAGTCCTGAGCATATAGCTTGTATATTTTTTTTCTTACAGTATATCGAGATCTGGTAACCTCAATCGAGACACTGATTATAGTCAAAGTAACCAGATGACAATGTTTGTTTTTCACTCATGGGTTATTGACTGACCATTGACAGTTTCTATGAAATCTTTTTGTGAACTTCTTCAGTTCCTTTGAGATTCACATCTCCAAAGGTTTTTATTTTAGTAGACTAGGTAGGTTGAATAAAAGCTCCTATATGAACTCCTAAGCCTAGTTGAACACTGGGAAAAGGTAATGAGAATGTGTTAGAAGGTCCAGGAAGGCTCCTCCTCATAGTGTGTATGTGATTACAGGTAAATATTAAAGCTGTTACAGAGGTGGAAAATCTGATCAGGGACTTGTTAGATTTCAGCCAGATCTCGTCACAAATGCACAAGAGATAAAAGCACAAATGAGTAAAATCCAAACTCATTTTGCTTTGCCTCAAAAGGCGCCTGATACCATGGTAACTACAGAGTGCATGATATAGAATGACAAATCATTTTCCTTCTTACAACTTTGACAGATTGTTATTACAGGATGAGGATATGGCAAAATTAGAGCCAAGCTAAAAACATGGTACTACTCAGGAGTGATCTGTGTACATGGTTTCTGTAAAAAGGTTTTTTAGTAAGAGTTACTACTAAGGCCATGATGTTACTATAAAACTTCAGTTTTTCCTGCTCATAATTACCTGGAGATAGACTAGATCAGGTGTGTTTGTAGAGGCTTATTATCTCATCCTGATGTATCACTAGATTCATTTTTCAAGGTGTGCTTTGCTACAACTTTCCCTACAAAGAAAAAGATACTGTGGTGGTGCACTATAACATTTCTGGAAATAATGCTGGAAATAGAGCTTTCAATTAAAAATCTTGAATTTCTAGCCATTTATTCTTACAATTGCCTTGGCTTCTGACCATATTAAAAAGTCATAAATCATAATTGCAATCCCAGTGGGAGATGTAATCAAAGGTGATGCTGCAGTGAGCCAGTTAATACCCCTTCTTTTAATCTTAGACAATTTTTTTGTCTCATTACACAGGCCACCAATCAGCTCTGCAGATTCGCTACAGTTCCAAGTTTTCGTTTCTAACTGATCAGCATCCCGCTGGCGGTGCAGACGTGCAGCTTTTGTAAAGAGAGGTGAAAGTTTGCTCTGATCACACTGTGCTTTATGCCTCCTGTCACCCCTGTGGCTTCTTGGCACCTGTGAGTCATCAGCTCCCTCTGGACTGTGACACCTCCCTCCCTGTTTGAGGCTACAAGCCTATTGAGGGGGTTCCTCGTGTTTGAGGGGGTATGAGTCAAGTACCTCGATGGGGGGTGAGAGGCTCAGCTGAAGTAAACATATCCAAAGCCTATGAATGACCTGTCACAACATGTTTCATGAGCAGGCTGGATGACTCAATCACTGGGTTTGTGGGACATATGGTGCCACCGGTCACAGTGAAATTAGTACCTTGTGATTCACACCGACAGCCTGGCAAGAAGCTAGGTGGTGCACAGCAGGCGCTGGCCAACTGTACACACTGACTATACTTTCTTTGTACTGCTCCACAACTGTCTTGAAACTGGAGGTTAAAAATAGTCAAATATATATTTTTTAATTGCAACCTCTACTAGAGACGGTGATGATGTTTGTTTCAGTGTGTATACAGCTTCAGAGTAAGTGCTCTTCTCCAACATTGTCACATTATATTTCTGTGTCAACTCAATGTGGTCTCAGCTCAGCAAAGGCTTAATATAGAGATACCCAAGTCTGCCAAAAGGTAAAAAGACAGATGGGCTGCGTGAGTGGAGGCAAGAGAGAGGAGTGAGGATTGTGACAACGACGAGGGGAAAGGAAGACAGAGAAGAAGGGATGAAATTTAACTCTGGTGATAAACTGGCAATGAAGAAGGGAACGAATGTAAGAGATGAAAGATCCAAAAGACCGGGAGCAAAAACAAAAGAAAAGAGAAGGGATAAAAAAAAAAAAAAGAAAAAAAAATGAGAGAGTGAGTGAGTGTATGTATATGCAAGGAGCAGATTTAAAGGACGGATGAGGGAGACGGGGAGAGGGGCAGCGTTAGAGACAGATAGATGTGAAGGGGCGAGTGACAGACCATCACTCTGCTGTGCTTTGAAGACTGGTGCTCTGCAGCAGCTGTGATATAGTTGGAGAACAACACTGATGCTCCTCCACAGCACCGTAGGAAGACAACCCCTCTGATTGCATCCATATTGTTAAAAATAGATGGAGCAGGCAGGTTTTTCCAGCACTGCCTGTACTGTGTCTTACAGCATCTAACTAATTGGCAACAGGGAAATAAAGGAAGGTGGTGATGAAGTCAAGTTTGAAATACATTACAATAAAAGTGACAACGTCTCTTAAGCATGTGATTATGTAAGTGGTTGCTGCCTTTGCAACTTGAGTAGACACCTTAAATCGACTTCATTAACAATAAAGCACCCAAAAGCTTTTCCATGACACCAATTACCAGTAATCTGAACACTCTGAAGTTTCATACTTGCTCAATTGTGAAAGTTCAGTCACTAAGGCATCAGAACTCAAAAAACAGAATTTAAAATATTGTCAAGGTCGTGTATGAAACAATTTAAACAGAGGAACAACTTTTTCTATCTTTCATACATAACTTTTCCTCTGTGTCAGGCTTTCCTCAAGGGTGCGTTTAACCACTCTGTAACCTGAAGAACAAATTGTGTTCTTTTTTATGCGCTGAGTGAAGATGTTTCAAAATAGCCCTAATTAGTTTCTGCTTCTGCAAGCTTACAAGTACATGTAATTGTTCCCTTAATGGCTACTCCAACTCAATGAGAAGCCAACGAAACAAAATGGCCCCAGGCTTCATGGGCGAGCATTATCCTTCCCCTCCTGCTAATGCTGCAGATTTATTTCTTCCACACTAAAAATAACAATTTAACTCCTGAAAGACAGCCTGAGGTTAAAGACTGGAACAAATGAATTATTTTCCTTTTTCAAATCTGGGTGAAAAGCGGAGCAGTTCTGCTCCGTAACTCTGAGCTTTAGTAATTTGACAGTTTTAATACCTGATATCTGTGCACTGACAGACATGGTTAGCAAACACAGAATGAGTGTGTGTATACACGTGCACAGTGACACGCATACACACTCGGTGGGTATATGTGCTACATTTGTGCAGGGTTCTGGCTGTTGACTGAGTGAATTCAATCATGTACGCTTGTTATTAGGAATTTGCATAATATTCCACCTCAGTGATCATCCAATTGGATGCAGTTTTAATATAAGCACACAGTCTAAGGTGATATGGTGTGATGTATCAGATCTATTCCAATTGAACAGCAGTGATAATGAGCACTGTATTTCATTCCAGATGTGCTGATGCATATACAGCATAGATTTCAATACAATTTTGATTGAATACTGGTAAATTAAGTATGCTTAATTGAATGAAAGTATGACATCTGGTAATCAAAAACACACTGTGTATTTGTGTGTGTGTAGTTTTTTCAATTTTGACACCTGTGCTTTGACAGGAAGATCAAGTTCAAGTAGCAGTATACATTCAGTTTCCAACACATACATTTTGCCTTAAGGGCAGTTTCATTCTAATGATAATAATAATAAAACATTGCTCACTGCTTATGCATGTATTGTCAATATAGAAAGTATTTAGATCCCTTTCACTAATATGCTTGTGTTGTGAATTTAATTTAAAATCGCTAAAATGGCCATTAAGTAACCACTAAGTCATAACGTGTTAATAGAAAATGTTTCAAATGTTTAAAAATTACTCATGTTATCAAACCCTTCTATCTAGCACATCTAATGGATCAGGTCAGGTTCATCCTGTTTGAGTTAATTTTCCAATAACTTGGTTGGACTTCATCTGTGGCAAACTGAACTGGGTGCACATAGTTTAGAAAGGCACAGACATTTCACATTATAGAAAATAATTAAGTAATGAAGTCCAAGAAACTCTCTGTAGACTTCCATGATTAAACTGAAGCAAGACACTAATCAGGGCAATGGTATGTTTCTAAAAATTTTACATTCCCAGGAGCACAGTGGCCTCAATAATTGTGAAACAAAAAAGTTGTTGTTGGAGTTGGCCATCTGACACAACAGACTAACAGGGCAAAAAAAGGTCATGTTCAGGGATGTGACCATAAACCCAACAATCACTCTGGCAGATCTCTTCTGCAGAGATTGGAGAACCTGCTGGTAAGACGACCGTCTCAACAATTACAACTTAATGCTAGAGTGGTTAGATTGAAACCACAGCCTGCTTTGCACGCAGGGTATCAGGATAAAATATTCTTTGCTCTAATGAGACAAAGCCTGCCTCATTAGGACAACAGGTCACCTTTTGGCAAAACAGTTTTGCAAAGCATGCGACTAAGCCAATGCTGGAGTGGCCTAATTCAATTTTTGAATTTCAATACATTTGGATATATTTGAACGTTTCACTTTGTCATGTTGGGTTTTTGGGTGTAAATTAACTGGCAGAAATGGCTATATTACCAATTTAAATAGAAATCTACCACACAATAAAGTTAGGTCTGAATACTTTCCAAAGTCACTGTAGCTACCTCTCTCTGTGTAGGCACTATAGGAAATGTGGGGGAGAAATTAGTTTTGTCTGTTATGATTAAAGTATAAAAAATGAACCTGAAAAACTCAAATGTAGTGTGTCTCTCTAGAAACAACCAGCTATTACCTACAACACTTTTTAACATACAAGCATTATATAAAAAAAATGAATAGCTCAATGAATAGCCAAGAACAAAGTTTTGGGAAAGACACTGCAGCTGAACTTCTCAGCATTTTGACTGACATAAATAAAATCCAAGTAATTTTGTGCTGAAAGAATTTCCTGAGGCAGACATGTCAAATACTGAAGAACCAAAATAAACTGAATCTCTCTGTGTGGTTAGGCATCACTAGAATCAGAATATACAGTACGTTCCTACAATTCTCTACAATTTGTGTAAAGCAACAATTTAAATTGGCATATGATTAACTTCTCACATGCCATTGAACCTGATAAAGCACATGCACTGAATTTTTTAAAACATGCAGTCGCATCGGAAACATACAAAAGGTTTTTATTAGCCATTCAGTGGCTGGTAAAGCAAAATGGTTCCAATGCAAATTGGTAATCATTTGAGAAACTGGAAGGTCATTGGAGGAACCTTGGCTTTACCAACCAACTTAAAGAGACAGTCCACACCAGAGTCAGTTTTCTTATATTACATTTTCCAGTAAAAAGAAAAAAAAGTGTTAATTACTGAAAATATACTGTATACTAAACTAACTAAACTAAAAGGTGATAAAACCCTTTAACCCTGATGACAATGGCCATTTAAGGAACAGTTAATCTCATCGCTGTTGAGAAGTGCAAAATTTGTTTTACATTATAATTGCGTCACTGTCTTTGGAGTGAACTGCTGCTTTAAGAGATGGAGAAACTGCTTGCAGGCCACTTGAAGACTTCTGCATAGTTTCAGCCATCAGCTGGAAATCCAGAAAAGCAGGTCATAAAAAGAGTCAGTGAGAGAATTCAACAAAGGAGGCAGGTGCAGCTAAAGGGTTAGTCCAACTAAAGATGAAACAAAGTATAAAACAAAACGAAAACAGGCGAGTAAAATGGGAGAAATGCTCCCCAGAGGTCAATGAGACAGATTTAAGGGTAAGGGGTTAGGACTAAGAGCTGGGACAACTGCATAGGTAGATTTGATCACTGTGGGCCCCGTGGATCAGCCAACATGGAGTAAAAATCCCTTAAAAGTTCCAGTTATAGAAAAGTAAGCATTCCGCATTAGTAATACCTTTAGGGTTAGTTTTTACAACACATGGCAGAGGATGTTTTTATAGTACAATATGATGTCATTAAGCGCTGGTGGGCTGAGTGAAGGGAAATATCCTGGTTCTGTGCAACCTTTAATGACACCATTACACCGTGACTATGACTCAGGGAACCTAAATTGGCAGCAACGTTTGAAAAACTGAGGTAAATGTGTGTGCACATCGTTTTCCAAAGTGTGATTCACCATGTAAGAGTAGCCAGTAGGGTCAACACCAAAGGGAGTGTGAACATGTGCTGAATATGCTGCCCAAGTCTGACCCGAAGATCTAAAAATGTCTAGAGTTTGAAAAAGTCACAGCTGCTTGCAAATTTGCTGCAAAAACTTATATAAAGATGTCAAATATATAAGAAATATCAACCCTAAAAATACTCTGGCAGAATGAAGCCCCTTTGAGGAGCAGATATTAAGATGGTGGTTAGAGGGGACACAGTCAGTGCTCTGTCAATGACTGGATGATACAGTCCGTCTGTTGCCATGGTCTTGTGAAGCATAAATAACTCTTTAGAAAACTAGCCGCCATCGACGTCCCCCTCCAGGACGCGAGTCTTTCTTCATGCAAAGGTTCACGCTGAGTTCACCCTCCTGTAGTGTTCTAATGAGTTTGAAGACGCCCTTCGCTTGATTCTGCTATCGAGCTGGGTTATCTGCCAGTGCATGTCAACTAAATTAGCAGCTTGCCTGGCTTTTTAATCCAACCCACACTGGTTCACTTAAATGTGCCAAAGAGTCGAGGGAAAGGTCAAATTACAATAGAGGGCTGGAGAATGGGAGAAAGAACCTGAAGAGGTCTTCAGGTTGTTTCAGGAGTCTTGTGCAACACAAAAATCAGTGTGTTCCCACACAAAGAAGAGGTGGGTGTTTTCCCTGGTCAGAAGCAGCTAGTGCAACCTGACTGCTGGCATTTTTCTAAATAGCAGCAGGCCAACAGGTTTCTGCCCGTCTTTTAGTCTTTCCTCATGTTTGCATAATGTAATACAGCTTCCCACATCTGAGCAACAATTTGACTTTGTGATTTTTATCTGTCGATAACTGGTTAGGATTAATGTGTGTTTGTGTGTTGAACGAGATACTGACTTTTTGACTTATAGATTATTGGGTTTATACCTTGCTAATGCTCAAAGTAAATTCACATTTTTTTTAATGTTCTTTAAGAAAGGTTTGCTAAAAAGGAAAAAATTTGAATTTGTTTTGGAACCATCATACCTGTCTTATCTGTCACACATAAGAAATGTGCATGGTTATGCAACAGCTTCTCCAAAGCTAGCGTCACTGGCTTCCTGAGTATCCTTAAGTCCAAACATATACTGAGTACCACGGCACGGCACATACTCATACTGGAGAAAATTACAGCAATGGTCCAACAATTGGACCAATGTGAGGAGTAAATCTGCTGGACTGCTCCTGCTAGCTGATACTCAGGTCAGTTTTCTGTGATATTTGATCAGCTAATAATGACAGAACCTTATTTAGCTCATTTATTAATCAATATCCCTGTACTCTAATATGCTAGCTCATTTGAGTACAACAGTCATGATGATGCTAATTGTTGCTAGAATGCAACTAGCAGGGCTGTTTTGAAGTGTTTGTGGACAAGTCTACTAGCATAAAACCTTGTATAGTATATAGGTTTACTACAACTTTATATTACCTTATGCTCGTTGTTGGAACAACATTTCTTTGGGGTAAAGAAAAGGCGACCTTTTTATAGTCACCACTTTGGATAAACATGTATCCATCTAACTGTAATGTTCTGTAATTTTTGTCATTGTATTTTTTTTTTGCCTCTGTCTCATATTGCGGCTCCTGGGAGATTTGTGACACAGCTACAGAAGCTCTACACAAACAGAAAAGCACATATCTGGTGAGAAATGGACAGGAAGCGAGAGAGACTGGATGCCCTCTTTGAACTGTGATGCTGTTACTTCCGCACCAGCTCCTTTCCTGCCTTATCAACCCAGCCGACCACCCTACTGATTGGACTGGCAGCGTCACAGTCTCTGGTCGAAATAGATTGCATTGCTGTTTCTATTACATCCTCCGCCCTGTTGTCCAACTCTCTAGTTCAGACCTGCTGGTTATTTATTTGTTATAGGCTTTTCTCATTTGAGCCTGAGTAGCTCATCATTGCAGCCAGAGTGTGTCTGTGAGAATAGAAGCGTCTTTCACTTGCTCAGGATTTATGGACATGGTGCCTGTGCAAGCAAGAAAGGGCATAATAAAAACTGCCTCAAGCTGCCTCCCTGAATCATGTCCAACCAAACCTGATTTTCTTCCTCAACTTGCAGAAATGTGCTCCAATCTTTAAGAGAGGAAGGAAACTTCCACTTTTTCTCTGTGGCTAATTGCTTTACATTTTCTTTCCATTTAAGGGTCACAGAGGAGTTTTGTTGTGGTGTGTCATGGCTATTTAGTCATTTACTTGCAATTGATAATCATGTATGCCTATAATAATACCCTAACTGTCAAATTAGAAATGTAAGAAATAAGACTCAAGCCCGTAAAGACCAAGAAGTAATTAAATATTCAAGTACTGGGTGTTTTATAAGCCATGTGACTTATAGAGGCAGTTTGATTATGTGGCATAAATGCTGAAGAGTCTATGTCGTCACTACATTATGAGCTTGATGCCTTTAGCAATGTGAGATAAAGAACTGAAGTGAAAACAGAACATTTTAAATTCAAAACATAACTTGTACTTACACAAATTAAATTGAAATAAAATGTTTTGACATTTTATGAAGTATGAAGATTTGCCTTTTCTTTGTAGTAAACAGAAAATTGTCAGATTTCGGATTGTTGGTCTTGTATGTCTTGAAACTGTGTGCATTCACGGAGTGATTACAAATGTGAAGGCCAATTAACATTGAAAGGTCGACATCAAATCAAAGAAGACTGATGTGTTTTTTAAGACTTCAAGTGTTTTTGCCCCTGTCGCACTAATTAACCAGAATTTAATTGCAATGAGGTGGATAGAGTGGATGGTGGACGTAAAACGTGCAGGGCTGGCACTCTGCAGACCCGAGTTTGAGACCAGAGTCCTGAATGAGGTTAGGTTTAGGCATTAAAAACGTTGGTTAGGGTTAGAGACAGATTTGTTTGTTATTATATTTTTATACAGACGTTGTGTGTGAAGTCATCTGTTAAATTTTCGCTAATTGCCAGCCTGCAATCTTTCACTGACACTAACGCCAGTGCTGTGAGTGCCTGAACCCAACCACAAAACACGTTCATAAAGTTGGAGTAATATATCAACGTGTTTGGACATTTTAGCGGAAGTAAATTGTAGTAAATTGAAGTAAATTGTTAAATTGTCGCAGAGAGAGAGAGATTTTACCTGGCTACTGTTTTGATTTTTTAAATGTGTATTGGAAAACACTGAGAGAAAATTTGTGCTAACAAGCTAAATAAGCTACGTGTTTTGAAGAGTTAGTTAAAGCCAAAGCTGCATCAGTTACTACTTTTCGACCAACAAGAACTTGGTACTAGTTCCAGGCTGGTTACTAGTGCAGGTTCAAAGGTGCTTCAAGAACTGGTTTGCTTTTCCACAGGCTGGAGAGCCACTGTAAGAGCCATGTCATTAGGTCGTTATGCTACACATTTGCCGTCACAGCAACGCTAATGCTAACATATGTGCTACTTGTTGTAATCACTATGTACAGTTATTATGTTTGATACGTTTTCATTGTTGTTAAAACTAAACAATGGCTGTTAATGTTAGCCAATGTTAGCTTTAGCAGTTAGCTCGCTAATTAGCAATAACTACGCTTTTTTTCCCCCATTCAAGCTGCTAAACAGATCTAATTATTAATTTAGATTTTTATCTTTAGAACAATGCTTCAGTTGATCTTGTTGGTCATGATAGTCATGATAGCAAAGAGTTGGTGCCAGGTTGGAACCAGTTTTCCTGGCAGGGAGTCAGTTTCTTTGGCGGAGGAAACACAAAGAACTGGTGTGAAATTCAGCACTAGCTCTGAACCAGCCCTGGAACCACTTTCATGACTGTTGTGTTGAGCGAACCAACATGTATAGTTGGACATAGCAGTATAACGTGATTTGCCTCTGATATAGTTCAAACTGATTGGTTAATACGTACACTGTGCCCTTTAGTCATGTCAAACACTTATCATTAAGCATAGTAAACACACAAGGCTTTAAGTTAGAAGAACCACTAAATGACGCTGCGGAAAATTATGCATCATCTAACAGACACTAATTAAAAAATAAATAAATTAGCAATGCTTGATGCTTTCTGTAGGAGATAGTTTTAACTTGAGAGTTAATTGTTAGTGAGCTAATCAAAGTGATGTTTTCACCCTGGAAGAACATTATCAGCATGTACGGGCTAACGGGAGCTACTTATCAATCATTGACCTAAACTGCAGAGAAAAATGCATTGAAACTTGTGACTGCAGATGTTTGCTATGGAAACACACTGGATCCGACTGAATGGATCCAGCGAAGGTATTAAAAATGGGACACTGTTCAACCAGAGTGAAAATAGTTGTGAGTCAGGTTAGAAGTGTTCGGTGAGGTATTTAGGGCCCAGCAGTGCAAACCCCCACAGGTCAGAGTTCACTGAGGATTTCCCTTCCCCTTACCCTCCATCTCCACACTGATTGGCTCCAAGTCAGGTGACCCTTGTTCCCCCAGTGGGGGAGGGCCATCAGGACCTGTACCTCTTTCTGGGTCACCTGCCTCCTTTGGGAATGCCGCCACATGAGAGGTTGTGCTGGCGCTTGTGGGTGTGGTCTTTCCTGTGGTTGTAACGAAGGAGGAAGGAGGAGGAAGAGGAGGGGGGGGGGGAAGGGGAGCAACAGAGTGAGTGATTAGTGAAATGTGAATCAGCCGGCACAATCAACTTCTGAGAAATGAGGGTGAGTCCTGAGTGGAAAGAAAACCATAACCTGTTAACACAAAGACTGTGATGATGGTGAGAAACACGATGAGCACAAGTTCATTCATCCATCACATCACCTCCCCAGTGATACAGTGATTTAAAGTGCTGCAGTGCACTTTACCAGATGCTAAATACCCACATTCAATCTCCAGATTGTTGTTTTGACGAAGCCAACATTTGCAGCGACACGTCCTTAAATCAACCAAAATGTCTCGCTATGCTGCAGTTATTACACTCAAAAATGACCTATTTACTTGAAAGTCTTGTCTCCTAGCACAATATTTGACTCCGTAAATGTTATGCCATGGCGATCTCATATTAAAGTATAAAGTAGTCCAGCTTCGTCTGAATTTATAGCTGCTACTGAATAACTGCTTGTGTGTCCATCTTCTTTTACAGAAGAAAACACCCTATTTTTTTTATCCAGTCATGAACTCTGACACCATTAAAGCTCCTCTGTGTCTGCTCTACTAAGTGTTTTCACAGATAAGTGGAAATAGACACTGGCTAGCTAGGCCATGTTTTTTTTTTCCCCCAACATATCTCTTTTCCACTACCTCACCCAAGCTGAGCTGTTTCACAGAGATCTCAGTCACCTTCAGGCCGACCCACAAACATTATAACGGCCACATTTGGAAAGGTTTCAAACATATGCCAAGAAACACGCTGGGCACTAGCTGCCACAGGCCTGGTATTATCAAGCATATTTATCTTGCTGCCACGCTCCACATCTTGATTGCATTATTAGTTCTCTGTTGTCCTTGAGGTCCACTGAGCAGCACGCTGCTATTGGCCTGGGCCCCTGCGCTAATAAGCCAGTCATAATGTTAGCATTCTGCAGAGCTCACACCCAGAGTGCAGGAAAAAGGCTCATTCTCTTTCTCCCCCTCACTGTGAGCCACTTGACAGCGTTCAGTCTGAATGAGGTGCCCCGTCAGTTCACCATCTGCGCTGGGCAAATTAAAACTGTACACCAGGGGGTGTTTGGCCCTGGCATCTCGGACAAAAGCTCCAGGACTTCATCATTACTTCAATTTAGCACAAATGCGTCTTTCTGAAAGTGCATGGGGTCGTGTTATTTTTCCTCTTCTGCAGGTGATAAAATACAAAAATGCGAAATATACAAGAGAGGAATATTTGAATACCTACACAGGCGTGCTTTGTCTCATGGTAACAGGGAGGTGGGAGAAAAAAAAAAAACTGTGCCTGCCTTTAGTTTGCTTTCAAACAGAGACTGAAGCCCCCTTGTGACAACAGCTTTGTTCGGCATACGGGGCGTTTTATTGTCTAGGAAAGCTGATAATTGATCTTCAGTGCAGAGACTTAAAAGGCTTTTGTTTGAATCAGAAATAAAAAAAAAAAGAAAAAAAACAGACCACACACTCACGCACAGAAAAAACAACAACAGATAGAATGGAACTGCATGTTGAGAACTTCAAACAACACAGCGGGGCAGCGGGGTGGCGAAAGCCCCGTAGGATTACGCAGTAGGGTTGCTCATCAAGTCCTTCCACCAACTGAGTGGTAATTCCTCCAGCAGAGAGGTTTTACATGCTACTGAGGCACTGTGAGGCTGTGAAAGTCCAGGCTGAAGCCTCTGGCAGACAAAGTGGCCTCTGTTCTGTGAAAGAGAATGAGAGATGCAGGATGGATGGTTCCTCTGAGCCGTAATGGCTGACATGTTCAAGCATGATGGGCTCAGTGTTGATACTAATCACTGTGTTGGATCAACCACTGCCAGTAGGTCCCCTGTGTCCCAATTTGTTCAGTGACAAGGACATCTGACTTTGAGGAGCCTTAAAAACTCTGAGGCGGGTGCTTTGGTTGTTTAGATAAAAGTAAACAAAGCTGGTCAACAGCTCTCACACCGAAAATTGCATTTTGAATGTTGCAGTGTTTTTAATTGTCCCTACACCAGCTACACCAGCTACACCAGCTACACCAGCTACACCAGCTACACCGCTTCAGTCTTATGTGAGAACTAGCCATCTTGGCTGTATTTCGATTTCTTTTCCAGCCATGCCAGGGGCTGGGTGGTGTTGCCAGTGGGGGAGTAATGGGACGTGACAGGGATGACGATCCTTCTTGATACAGGGCATTAGGCAGCCTGGCTAGTGGAGCTCCTGGTCCATCAAAGGCGTGATGCTCCAGACAATGGCGTCAATGTTTAAGCTGTCAGCCTGGCTGAGGGGGAGAGGTGGTGGCGGCCATTCAGCCGCTTCAATAAAGTAAACGTCCAAGTTGTACAGTGAAGAAACATTTACTTTGCAAGTGTATAACTGAATAAATCTGATCCTCTTAGATAAAGTAACAGTAAACCGGTGGGTTACAGCTTGATGTGTTACCTAGAGATGTTTAATTAAAAAGGAAAAATTCACAAGAATATGCACACAGTTTTGGTGTGACATAAGTTTAGATAACCTTCAGGTTTGCTTATAATCTGTGCATTGATCTGTCTGCTTGTAATGTGTAGTAATGATGACACGTAGTCTGAGAATGTCTTTTGTTAATAATGTTGTGAGTACAACAGCTACTGTAGCTGATTGGAAAAACATCTGAAATCAAGTCTGAGTTGCAAAATATAAAAAAAAAAAAAAAAAAAAAAAAAGGTTTCAACAGACCTCGGTTCACGTGACTCATAGCTGCTGATGGACTAAAAACAGTTGTTGCAACAATCTTTTTCCAGCCTTTAACATGTCAGTGCTCAGCTGAGCAATTTAGGAAAATGTGAACGTATCCACTGACCATATGCTGAATCAAGTGCCGGGTTCTGCTTGCGAGTGGTCGCCAGGACATCTGGAGAAGAGAAGCAAAAAACAACACAATGGTATGTCGTTGTTATTTGTTTTTTTATATTTAAAATGTGTATTGTTGAATTGGCCCCTTTCACTGTTCTCATCACATCCCAGACACATGCAAAACGGCTATAAACAACTAGTCTTAAATAAGAAAAGCACATTCTTAATTAACATAGAAAGACTGAGAGCAGTTTTCCATCAGGGATTGTGAAAGAGGGCGGGCAGACTACTCTTCAAGCTCCTTCAGCGTGAACTGAATTGCTGCTCTCACTGAAATAAATACATTTCATAATGAAATGCTCCATTATAATTTGTTAGATCCGCAATCACTTGAGCCCACTGTCGCTCTGCCATCAAAATCTGAGAACAGTCGATACTTCTTTCTCCCGCTTTACTGCTTATGTAAATGCCCCAAAATAAATAAAATCTTTCCATCTTACCGTGGCAGGTATCAGGGTTCTGAAGGTAACCATCCACCACATCCTGTTCAAATGCACCTCTGAAAAGAAGTAAACAAGGACACAGAAACACATCAGTAAAATTGCATCAATCCATTTCACCAAGGGTCCATTTCTAACAAAGCACCTCAGTGAGTTTTCCAAAAATTGGTTTTGTTGATGAGGGCTGTTTGGTGATGGGGAGATAAGTGCACCATGACAAAATTTAATTTGTTTTTGTCAGGCTGAGGTCAAAGTGTCTGTGTGACCGATTTGTTGCTGGGACACACTGGTGGCCACCCTTGAATCATCTTACAAGGTAGTGAAGCTTCATATTTGTGTCATTCAGCAGATTCCAGAAGTTAGTTTGTGAGGAAAAGTTGTGAAGTTGCACTTTATTGCTGCATGTCCTCATTTTCCCTTGACCCAATGCCACTGACTGTACATCATTCAGTTATTTGGTCCAAGTATCAGATCAGGGCCCCTCTGTTCACACATAGCACCTTCTACAGCTGCACTGCATTTTACTCTACTGAGGCTACTACTGGTAAAATTGGTACCCACAGTTTGCCTTCTCTGCAGTGACTGTCTCACTGTATGATTGCTGAATGTCAGTAGAGTAGCCAGGAGCAGAGTGTTGATTCAGTTGCCAAAGCCTGTTATTTACCACTGATGTTGTCATAGAAATATTTGGCATTGGACACGTGTATTTTAGCCAGCTTTCTGCAGGAATAAGAAAACTACACTAAAGGAACATACTGTAAGCTTAAAATCA
>OMLM01008034.1:17699-31598 GCA_900302695.1 Helostoma temminkii
CTTTTTTGTCCATCCCATGCAAGAATATTGTGATGAAATATTGAATATTTAGTTGTCTCTGTTTTATGTACAGTGGATGAGTTACCTTTTTGTCATTGTATGTAGCTACATTAACCTTTTGCTGAGCAAAAAGGGAGACGAGAGTGAAACCATGTCAAATAAATAATTCAAATATGTTTTACTTTGCAATTTCTGTCATTCTAAACTTGTTGCTGTGCGATCAAAATCCTCTCAGTTTGCCTTTTGAACCGCTTCACCAAAACGAAAAGTAAACCGATCTGACAATTATTGATTTTCTGCTGCACTGATGAAAATGCGCCCACAATTTATGCGCTGTTCTCCTTCCAACAGATGCACCATCTTTCACCCGAGAGTCAATCTGAAATCAAAGATTCATCCAAGTCGACTGAGGAAGCTTTTGCATCGACGCCAACAATCCTCCCACATGTTGTAATGAACCAAATAAAACAGAACGGGCTGATATACCTACAGAAACACTTTGCATCCACGTACGCCTACTCTGTAACAAACCAATTAGCTCCTCATACAGTATGACAAACACAAACCTACATCTCCCAGTGATTATATGCAAAAACAGACCTCCAGCATCCATATATAATTAGCAAGCAAACTTGTCACACACTTGTGCTGCACAGTCACAAAACAAACTCATTGTCTTGCACAGATGTCTTTCTAGAGACTCACAATCCTCAACACAAAGCAGACTTTTCAGCTCCTGACAGAAACAATAGACGTCTAAATTGGAGGCAGAAGCCAGTGAACAACCAGAGAGACAGAAAACTGAACTCAGCTGGGAGGGAAAAAAGATCGGCTCCAAGAATTAATCACCTCAAATTTGTCAGTGTGTGTTAAAGCAGTAACTCTGCCGTCAACTGTCAGGTTTAGGGATGAGCATTTGTAAAACCTGCTGTGAGGAGGCTGCTTAGTGCACAGAGACACACCTGGTGCACTAAATTAAACCCTCCGTAAGTCTCCAGTAAGTCTCTTTACATTTCCTGTGAAAGAAGGGGGCAAAATTAAAAGAGATGTCCAGCTGATACCCAATGTTTCATGTGAAAGGAAACAGAAGGACTCAAGAAAAAACAGCTTAATAATTCTTATAAGGATGTATTTTATAGCGTGGGAGCATTTACTGTGTTTGACACAGCACAATAAAAACACCATGTTTTTTTTAAACACATCTACAACACGTCTTGTTTTCCGTGGCCTGAATTATAATGAAAAGTTTCATTTTCTGAGGTTTTAATTTGAGGTAGTTAATGCAATGGTTCGGCCTGGTTGTCATCAAAGCTGCAGGTCTAAAGGTTGTAGGATGATTATTCCCTCTAGGTTTGTTTTTCAGAGGCCTGAAGAGCTAAAATTATCCAGTAATTCAAAAGGAACTTTATAATGATTGTAATGACAGGTTGGGAACCACTGCATCTAAATATAAGGCCATTATTATTATTATTATTTGTTATCAACAATTGTTCTGAAGAAACTAAAATCAACAATTAATTTAATTTACTACCAAGTCTGTGTTGTTGAACACATACAAACTAAATTCATTAAAATGCATAAAAAAAAAAAAACCCAAATACATCAGATTTTATCCATGTGTATCTGAGCATCTACCATCTGAGCAGTTTGGGAGTTTAAAAAAAACAAAAACTTCTGGGAAATGCAAAAATAATAAAAAAAAAAAATGCAAGAAAGTTCAGGTGAGGTGCTAATTTTGTTGTATTGCAAAAATAACACTGGGTTATGAAAACAGATCTTTCAAAAGCACCTTGATTCAGCAGCACCTGCCTCTGCTTCTGTAGACAGAACATTCAAGTCATTATCCTGCTGTCGCTCACCTCGTCTCCACGAGGAAACACCAGAACATTCAAAGATCAGGAGTGTTAGGGGCGTAAGTAACACCAGCACACCTCATGTATGCTCCTATTGCACGTCTACTACCACAACCACCCACGGACCATGTGCTTCAGAAGATTAACATGAATTCATTAAAAAAACTAACAAATGCCATTTTGGGTTGAATCTGCAAAGATGTCACTTTTGAGCCATGTTACACTGTGTACTGATGTGAACCAAAGTCTGTAAACACAGTTTAGTTACACAGTCAGCTGACAGGTCACAAAGCATGACAGACTCTTCATCATAATTGACCTTCTGTGGTGTTAATGCACATGAATAAACAGTTAAACGCGACATAACTTATTTTGTTCTGCATTTCAAACACAAGGACCTGCTGGCATCTGTCTGCTTTTACCCATAAACCTGTTCATTTTGGGCTCATGTCCTGCAGGTCTCTCAAGCTTCAGAATACTGAACATTAATGGGATTATTCTCCATGGCTGTCTCTTCACCTGGTTTGGGAGGATTTGATATGCGATCAGTTTTTGTACAGCAAAGGTTTTTATAAAAAGTTTTTTAATAAAAAAAACAAACAAAAAAAATGTTGGACCAGTTTTGCGCTGCGTCTACACCACTGGAACTACTAATGCTTGCACTGGTGGCTTTTTAGTGATTCAGTGTTTTGACTAGTGCTGGACCAGGTGATAGAGAATCACTGGATGGGAAGAGAAATGGTTTTGAGTGTGTTTTCTGACTTAGGCTAGTGGTATTCTTGCTGTGAAAAACACAGCTGTATGGCGCTGATGTTTGGTACGTCACCTGTGCACATCTCCCATAATTAATGTGATGGAGAGACGGAATGCAATCTTGTCTTATCCGCTGGGGGCAGTGTCCCAGTACAGTTTCCAGTAGTGAAGGAAAGGGAAGTAGTGCCTGTTTATCAAATTGCTACCACCTCAATGAGCAACTGATTGCACGTGCATCTTTATGTCACTAAGCCGCTACATAGTGACCAGTTTGCTCCTATCTGCCCTCGTGTGGCTGACCTGTTCAAACCCTCCAGACAGACACAGACTACGTACGGACATAGGTCAACAATGGCAGAGATGACGCAGCTGTAACCGACATATATGAATACAGACTACTGCCACCTGCTGGTGCAGAGTTGTGTCCTAGTGCAGGGGTGGCTAAACCTGGTCACAGTCTGTCTCAGTTGCCTCTAGTTTTTAGTCGTCTTGGATGACACCTCCTCTAAGGAACCCTTTGGCTAGCAGCTGAGTACAACAGACTTATCTTTTTGTGGGGTTTGTTAACAATAAGAAATGTATATAAGAATATCATAAGTCTTATCCTTAAAGGCTCTTCATGCCTCCTACGCAGCTGCTTGACATGTTTTTTCCTCCCCGTGTCTTCATACATCCTCTGTCCGTGGCTGCCTTTTGTTTTGGCACAGTGACTGTGCTGAATGCATTATGAATGACACACAAACTATGACATACAGAATGTGTATCGAGTTAAGCAGTCCGCTCAAACAGCCTTTTACTGTGAGACACAAAGAGAAGAAAAAAGGTCTGAGAATCCCCTTTCGTCTCCTATCTTGTGGATCAGCCACAAATCAGTCGTTAAAATGTATGCCACCTCTGGACGACAAAGGACTGAAGGAATTCATGAAAGGAGAGAGGAGATTGTGGGAAAGAGGCAGCCTAAGAGAGGACGAGGTCCCAGGAGGTGAATGACTTTTGAGCTGCTTCATCTCAAACTCTGGTCAGACTCTTTCTGCTGCTTCCTGATTCACATCAGTACATCCTTTGCTTCCATCTATATCCCTTTATCATCCCTTTTCACCAGCTGTTCCTTGCCTCCTTTCAATTGTCCATACATATAGAAAATATGTCTCTTAATGCAGGTCCGAAGTCTAATGATTTAGAGCCACATGGAGCCTGCATAGACCATTTCATTTCGTGAATTGAAAACCCTAATGAATAACAGATGTTCTGCACTGGAATCAGACTGATACAGTGCACTCTCCCTGTCCTTCCACTTTTTCTTTCTTTTCATCTTTGTTCCTGTGTTTCTCTTCACTTTTCCCTCCTTAGCATTTAACATTAAACACTTTCATTGTCTCATTTTGCTCCTTTCTTTAGTTTTCTTCCTTCTTTTGTCTGTCCATACTTCCCTCTCTCTCTCTTTTTTGGCAGGAGGCTGAGAGTTGAATCTCAACAGAATATTTTTGGCTGATCTCTCAGGTTCTCGTCCACTGGTTTCTAGTTTGGCTTCATCCTGCAGGCTAAACATCGACTCATAAATCAAACCTCAGTGCAGCTCAGAGCGCTCTGCCAGGGTGAAGCCACATCGGCACTTCCTCTCTCGGATGTGTTGTTGGTGACAGCTTCTGTACTAAGTCCTAAACCTCAAATCACATACTAACCCTTAACTTAACACTACACTGAAGTCAAATCCTAAACCCCACTCCTGAAAGTTACAACACAATTAAAAACCATCTTAATTTTTGTTGGTTTTCTCAGGTTTACACACATTTTCCAGTAAACCACAACATTATTTTCTATCAAAAGCTCATTACTTGAAATTCCATGAAATCATCTTTAATCACAATCTTGGTGTTTATTGGGAGGTATAAAAAATTTCCAACAAAAAGTTCTCTTCTCTCTTTCTAAAGAATAATGAAATTAAATCCTGTTTTGAGGCCCCCGTCTCACAAAATTCAAAATAATAAGATTTATTATCAGCTCTCAGAACCAGGCTCTACGTTTTATTAAATGAGATGTCATATCCTGACTATTTATTAATTGAAGAGTAAAAAATACATGTGGTTTTACATGTGCGTTATGTGTGCCAGACAACCAGCTGCTTCCAGTCTTAATGCTAAGATGTCTGACAACACAAGAGTCCCCGAAACTGCATTGTATTTCCCAGTCCTTAGAATGTAGTGATTGAAAACAAAAGATGGATTTAAGTACAAGAGCACAAATATACAACTGCCAAATATACAAATATTAGAGGGCAGACAGAAATATGCATCTAAAAGAAAAAAAATTCCTATTAGCCTCTGTCCGCATGAGGGCAGGGAAAGTAATACGTCTGGGTGGCCATGCAGAGGATATGCAATGATTCCAAGTCTGCACATTTTCAGCCCTCAAAATAATCTATTGGGAGCCAGTGGACAGTGGAAGTGGTACTGTGTGTGTGTGTGTGTGTGTGTGTGTGTGTGTGTGAGAGTGAGAGAGAGAGAGGGAGTGGCATGCTAAGTGCATCTACACAGTTTACAACCAATGTACACAGAGGGAAGAGAGCAAAAGAAAAAACACCTGTGGTGGTGATTTAGCAGCAGGTTGTACATCAACAGCAAAGGAACATGCAAAGTCCTTGACTGTCAGGAGGCACATAGAAGGAGAAAATAGAACCTTTAACTGCTCCTCCTCCCTTTGCCTCATCCATCTGTTCATCCAACCACCCATCCATCTTTTGCAGACGTGTGGTGATCGAAACACAGGCAGCAGAACATCATTTTTGACTTTATGACACAGGCTTTGAGTGAGAAGGGGAAGAGACTCTTCACCTACGAGGCTGCATTTACCAGACTCGAATAGCAAATAAAATCATTCACACACACACACACACACACACACACACACACACACACACACATATATAATTTAAGAACTCTTATGATAATTTCTTCTGGATGTTTTTACTTTAAATTCCTTGACATGTAATATATTATTCACCCACTGGCTCACAGTGACACAGCTAAGACGTTAAACAAAAAGAACTTCAGAGTTTACACAGCAAAACTGCAACCCAGCTTTTTAGATAATGTCCCCTTCTTCTTCTTATCTTCGAGCATGGACAGCCTCTTGGCCTGCTGAACGGGCAACCAAGCAAACAGCCGGCATGGAAAAGTGCACTCATCAGCTGCAGTAGGTTAACCAACTAGCTATTTAAGATGTCAAGGTTTAACAGTTCAGACGCTAAAAGTTGTACTTTTTAATTCTTTAACACCACTGACAATCACAGCTTTACACACTTTAGTTTCCAGCTCAAGTCTGTGCCCCAGCCATCTGTCCTCACTTTAACACAAAGACAGGCAGACCCTGAATTTGCTCCTACACGTTCCAGGTCAATCACTTCAAGTATGGCATTTAGTTAAAAAATAAATTTAAAAAATCAAATAATAACAAGATGAGCAAAATGTATCTTACATTTTTCTGACAGTTTCCTGTTCCCCTCTGACATTCTGAGCTGCATCCACACTCACAGAACCAACAATCTGGATGGTTTCATTTTCATTTGCAAGTCAGCCACTTGCAATTAGACGAAATAGATGTTGTGGGTCTTAATGTGTCTTAAAACTCAGTGTAAAAGTTTCATAGTAAAACCACTGGTCAGACATTCATCATGTTGACGCTGAGCTCTTGTGAGATTGCGGATATGATATTGAATATCAAGAGTTTCCCAGCAGGTGCAGTTTAACTGTGCAGCGCTGAATCATTGACTCAGGGACCAGGAGGAGACATGAACATTACTTTATCTGCTTCTGCTTGGCTACACGTTATTAACCAATTTCAAATAAGTCCACTGTGTCTAAGAGTTTGAGAACTAATAACATTTTTATTTAGCTGTGTTCAGCTTTTAGACTGACCAAAGAGCACAGCGGCTCATCTCACTAGCCACTGCAGCTTTGTCCAGGGAAGAATTAGCAGCTGAAATCTCCTGCTGGAGTGTTTGATTAAAAAACATCTGCACACTTTTGTCCCTTGGTAACTCCTGATTGGAGACCTCTCTGTTAATTTAGAAATTCACAATGAATCACATTGTGCAGAAAACCGTTGCTACAATGCATATTTAACTTCAAGCCACAACCCAATCACATTTTTCACAAAGAAAAATGGAGCAGTAAAGTAACCATTTTAAAACAGAGCAGTGCATCTGAGCGCTGAGTGAATGAGATTCATCAGAATCAAGTCTTTGCCACATTACCAATCCATTAACATTCACAGTATTTTATTATTTCACATTAAGTATTACGTACATTTTTCCTCATAACACTAATTGCTTGACTCATGTAACTACAAATACACAATATCTAAGGAAATTATGATTTTTGAGAGTGAATGCAAATGGAACAACACACAAACAACACAGTGGTGAAGTCTCATGAAGCTTTGCTTTTAGTGTCCTCTCGCTGACTTTGCACTACTCCTCTCACTTAAAAGTCACTTTGGGTAAAAGCTTCGGCCAAATCACTAAATGTAAATGTAAATGTAAGCAGCTTTTACCATTTTCAAAGTCAACATTTATTCAGCACCGTCTGTTGACGTGGTAATTGTGGTGACATTTGTCTGTTTGCCCTGTAAGTATAAACTGGATCCGATTACTAACTGTGTGTCTGCACAACTTACTTGAAACCAGGTGAGACCGTAGCACAGCTGCCTGACTTCAGCCAAACGCAGTAAGGGTCCTGCGAAGACAGACAGCTCCTGCAAAAGAGAGGTTTGTGTTGAGAGCAGTTCATGTGCAGAGTGTGGAATCAAACATATTTTATTAAATAAGGCTGAAAAATGGCTGCACGTTTTCTATGGTGAAAGATAAGTCATCATTTATGTCTCTAAATGTCAAAATAAAAGCTGCATTATTGGGCAATTACAAAATAAACACACATTACACATTCAGTTAGGGATGTGTCATTTATTGGTGCACAGCACAGCTAAATTATTATGTGAATTATGCTAACACATTTGACAATCTGCACATCATTGTTTCAGTGTATATTAAAGTAAATTAATATGTAATTAACTACTGTGTGTTTACTAATGTTCAGCCATAAACATTGACTGACAAGCATTTTGACATAACTGCAGTCAGATGAGCGATGTCTGAACTGCACACTTGTTTTGGCTTTCTTACTGAAGCGAAGGGATTAAAAGTGGAGCTTCAGAGTCTCTGCAGGCTTCAAAGTCCTAAGCCATAATTACTTTGACCATGTATGTATATTAGGGATGAGTGGGTTGTTCCTCTATGATAACTTGCTTCTATTTTAATAACTTTTGCTGTTAATCAAAGTTTGAAAATATTTCAATGATTCTGATAACTCAAGAAGTTTCCAATCATGTGCACTGTACACAGTGTGACTTAGCCACATGTTAATGTTTAGCAGTGAGCAGATAATTAGTGTACTGTAATGTTTTTTTGGGATAAATGGGTAAATAACATGTATAACCACCGTCAGCAGCCATTACGCATATTCCCTGCAGTACAACTTTCCAGCAGCATCACTACACTTTTCACATGTCAGTTTTGCAGGTTCAACTCTTCCACTGATCTCCTCTGCCTCATCTTTGATTTAAGCTTAGTTTATAATCCTGCACTTGGGAATGAGTTGCATGATCTTTTTGGCCTTCATCCTGCCACTGTATAATTGCAAAACATCGGTGAGAGAATTACATATAATTAACAATATTTATCCCTGCGTGCAGTAGGTCACCCAGCAGCACCAGCATAATGAGCATAAAGCACAGAGTGACAGAAGAATGATAACAACAAGAATGTTTACCTGCTTTATCAGCAGAAACTAACCTGTTATGCTGAATAATGCTACCAGACGAGGAAGCAAATAAATATTAAAAATGTCACCAGATCACTGGTGGTGGTGCAGTGTCATGTGAAAGTAAAACATTTGATAGCAGTCAAGGAACAAGTTCTAATGAGATTACCAAGAACTCCTGTAACCTTGTATATCTAAGATTATCTGAACGGAGGATGCAGGTGACATGTCGCCTTACACAACATCGATCTTTAAACGTTACTTAAGGATTCCACATCAGTGTGTCACTCTCAGAACAGAACAAAAGTCAAAATAGAAACCTACAGCTGAGAACCGAATATGTTTCTATGTGCTAAGTCAGTGGTACTAAGTTTGTTGCATTGCCTCTGCTCTGTACATGCAGCATCGTCCTGGATCCCTCCTCTGTTGTTCTAAGGTTTCCCTGTTAAAGGGAACATTTTATTTTAATTTTAACTGATCTGCTGATCTAATTACTTCTGACGTGCATGAAAAAGGCAATGTACATAAAACTGACTAAATTGCGTGTCTCATTGCTGATGGTTTGGCCAGTGATCCACTAAGAAAAACTGCACTGACTGGCAAGAGGTGCAATTTGGTTAAGTGATGTTTTTTTGTTTCACTGGTGTCTATCATGCAGAGTTATAACCATAACCATAAAATAACCATATATACACATTCCTTTTTTAAATGATTTTGAGTCATCTAGAAGCCAAGTTAAGTTGAATAAATTAGTATTTGGCCACAATATTGGCTGTGGCATGTAAATTTCTGCACACATGCTCTGTGTTTGCGAGGGAGATACGTTGCACATGTGTATAGTCAATAACAGCCACATAACAGCCACATTAAGCCTCATTCAGTGCATCCTGACACCATGTAAACCCACATGTAAAGAGACAACAGCAGCAACAGCTACAGTATGCTAAGAGCCAGTTTTTTTGCAGGTGCTATCAAGTTTGTAAAAACCCCTAACACCAAGCATGTAACATATTCAGACTAACTTACAGCTTATAATAATACAAAGTCATCAGAAATGACACACATGAAATACAGTTATTGCCCTCCAGAACAACCCATATATGCATTTTCTGATCTGACGATTAAATCTGACACTTTGTCAACACATTCATACACTTGACCTTCTCCAAATGTTGACTTGAGGCAACAATGTCATGGTACTTCTGCGTTTTCCTTCAAAGCGTGACTCATACGCCTCGTCAGATAAACAAATGTATGTTTCATGCTGCAGTTTTTCTTGGGACAACTGTGTCTATATTAAGAAAACACCATGTGTTTAATAGTGACTTAATGAAGCTCATTATGTTTGGTCTTTATTCAATTCAGCAGTGGCTTGGTGTTTCATGAAATATCACTTGATGTCAGGGTGGAAAAACCAAAACAAATATAATGCTATAGTGCTATATAGTGTTTTGCTATGAACAAAATTCATGAATTTGCTCAGCGTCTGCACAAAACAAGGACTTCAGTGGCCACCAAAAAAATGGCAGCAGTTATTCTCAAATAGAAAGTATCCACTAGTAAACTGGCTGTAACTGCTGAAGTGATGGTGCTTCTGTTACATCTCACCTGTCTTTCCTTTTTGATAAAGCTTATAGTCAGAGCTGGTTCAGGTGACTCTGAACCATCTCTTAGTTAAGCTGATTTAGACTGCTGGGGAACCTCCCTTAACACACTGAGCTCCTCCAGTGTCTAGGCAGATGGCCACCCACCCTGAGCCTAGTTCTGCTGGAGGTTTCTTCCATTAAAGGGAGTTTTTCCTCTCCACTGTCTCCTAATGCTGCTCAAGTGGGATTTGTTGGGTTTTCTAATTCTCTAATTTCTTAAACCTTACATTGTAAAATGACTTGAGATGACTTTTGTTGTGAAGTGGCACTATATAAAATAACTGAATTAAACTGTGTTTATATTTTTCAAACAAACTGCTGTTATAGGAAAAAATACAAAGTAGAAAATCTAAAATGACTCTCGCCACTGTGTGTGGCTGCCAAAATATGACACTGCATAGTGCAGCTTTCAATATTCACACACTAGCAATGAGGTATATACTGTCTGCATCTGGCTTCCTGTCCTGTTTCACATCAGTGTCTCAGTTACAAGACAGGGATCTTCAACACTGAAGCTCAAAGGGAAAAGAGGCTGGACGTGTCCAGCTCTGGTTCTGGTACAGAGAAGCTCTGTACTTATTTATTCATGTGTCATGTTCTCATATGGGCACTTTATATATGACCTGTTCGTGTGTGTGTGTGTGTGTGTGTGTGTGCGCGCGTTCCTTTGACACCTTCTTTACTACTGCAGACATTTTTTTTGCTTCGTTTTCTGACACGCTGTGATGAACACATAGGTGTGTTTGTTTGCCTACAGCTGCAGTGTGTAAGGAACATCCATTAGCATGAAGGGGAGAGGTGATTTATTCGGCTTCTGAGGCTGGGACTCATAACTTCCAGCTGTCATTTAGCCAACATTCTGGGAATCACAATACTGACTTACTGGAGATGGTTTCAGCCAATCTGTTGGTTGTGCAGTTTTTTTTTTTGTTGGAAAATAAAAGCATTAGATCAATTTGTTAGGCTCTTACTCTCATACTACTGACAAACATTCCTATTAAATAAGATGCAAGTTGTAATAAACTGACATTTATCTTTAAAGCACAAGCTTAAATTTTAACCTAAATCAACATTACTTAAAGTATCTTATCTTAGAGCACCTGAGTTAAAACAGTTCATATGAAAGAAGGAAATAAAAAGTGGAGCTGAAAATCTACTGAACGTCAGGGTTTTGGGGCCTCTTCTGCCCTTTTATTGTATTTTTTATTAAAACTCCCTTTTCATACAGCTTCTAGGCACAGTTCAAAACAGAGCGTTTTCTGAAACTTAATATTGGCAGCAGCTTCGAGTGGAAAAAGAAACCTGACGACAGAGTGTGAAAAATGCATAGACAGAGAGAAAATGGAGGCAGAAAACAGAGAGATGGAGTAAATCTCATCTGGAGGAAGACAGTGAATCTGGTGTGGTGACGGAGGATATGGCAGCTGAAACTTGACCTTCTGGCCAATGTTGAAGAGGATTACGGGCCCCTAATCCCAGGATGAGGTGTGCTGTACCTCAAGTCTCTAAAAAGGATCTGGGGATGTAGCTGGTCTGTAAGCTTAAGTAAGACAGACCCTCTCCATTTTCTCCTTGTTCCTTCTTTTCCTATTCTCTCCTTCAGCTTCAGAAAAAAATAAAACAGCAGCCACTATTGCTGGCTCCCCGCCGATCAGCTGGATCCAATTTATGACTAAACAGCACTGAGAGCTTCTCCAGGCCTCTGCAATGAGGGTTTAGCATGCTATGGGGGTATATGTATTCCCTGGTGGAGCTGAGGAGAAATCCTTCCTATGGGTTATAGGGTTTGAGAAAAGGGGGGATAACATTCCTCACAAAACCAAAAATAGAAGCTGAAGCTGGGGGGTAAGTACATTATCTAGGGCTAAAACATCACCTGAGAAAACAAAAGGCAGCAGACAAAGGGTGACGCTTAAAGGTTCTGCTGTGCTCGGCTCATAAACTTCTAAAAACAATGTCAGCCTCTTGACAGCATCAAGGTTTGTTTCTTCTGTGTCTGCTGGATTTTACAGACAGTGTGATCTCTGGCGACTGTGTTTATGTGGCAAGAAGTTGTGAAATATACTGATCATGATTACAAAACAAATAATTTTAAACAAACTAATTATTTAGTGAATTATTAAATAAAAAGCCCTGTTGGGGTTTTGCATTACCATGAGGGACACCTGATTTCAACAGCTAGATCTCTCGGCTACATAACTGGGTTTCATGCATGTGCAGGTAAGACTTGTCTGGGTGAAAGCAGATACCAGTCATGCAAGAACATTTGATAATGTACATATAGTCAAACATGAATCTTGGCAGGAATCAGGTCAGCCACGGTTTAGAAAATGCACAACCTTGCCTCTGACTGCAGCTTTTATTACACAACACACACACACATGCACACACACGCACACACACACACACGCACACACACGCACACACCGTACTTCCCACACTGCTCAGTTTAATCTCACTGCACTTACCTCCCAACACCACAAATCACCCCGAAGTACTTTTTAGGGGAAAGTGAGCCCAAGCAACTCTATGAACCAGGCAGATAATAGCATAATATTTGCTATTTGGTAGAAGCTTTTGTCCAAGCCTGTAACAGCATCATGAGTAGACACATTGCTTAAATTGGTATCTGCGGAGGAGATGGATCCTGCTCAAGTTACCTGGAAGTGTTAGTGCCACTTTTCTCCAGATATGCAGGAAGGGGGGAATAAAATGATAGACTGCAGCACAGCATGTGGTCTCAGTGTTCGGGTAGCTTTAAGACTTATGTTTGTGTGACTATTTTTCTGAGCACGTAAACATTTTCTCACATATAAACTCCCACCTCAAAGCCCACGCTGCATATTTTTTTCAAGCAACACTTTAAACCCTGGAAATGCTCATATTCATGGAGCCATAACACAAGTTTAAGGCATTTGTACTCAACGAATGACATCATCATTAATTCATTATCGCCAATTATTTTCTTGTCATAGATCATCTTTTAGTGCACCCATGCAGAATAAAACAAGGAGCTAAACAGGGCCTACAGCAGCGCTGGTGCTTTGCTCCACAGGTGACTCACTTTTTGCAGGTGCTGTAGTCGGAGCAACGGCTGAGAGGCACGCGGATCACGCAGCTGGAGAAAGCCACAAACAGTGCGTGGTGATCCCGGTCCAACTCGAGACCCAGCACCCTCCTGTCCTCCCCTCGCACGTTGCATCTAGGAACACAGAAAAAAAAAAAAACACCAATTGTCGTGATCAACCACGTTCGATTTGGTTTCGTTTTTAAAACTCCAAACCGCTGCCACAGTCTGAAAATGATACAGGAATCTAACTGCAAGCAGACAGACTTTTCAAGCTGTGCAGTCAAACAAAAATAAGACAATAAGGCAGACACAGAATAAAGCATCCCCTGTAGCTGTACGGGGTGATGCAAAGTGTTACAATACACCCAAGAGTGGGTGGGCACGACAGATCAAGGCAGAGCGCAGAGAGGAGGAAGGAAAGAAAAGAACAGAACAGAGGAAGTAAACGAAAGCTACTAAGTGAAGGACAAAGAAAGCAAACAAGTTGAATTATTGAGAGAGAACACACAAAAGAGAGAAAAGAGGACGCATGATTAGGGAAAAAAAGATGAAAAGCCCAAACTAGAAAGATTGTCTGACTTGTTGGGGTTGTAGACGTCGATGTCCTCCAGGAGCTGGGTGCTGAAGGACGCGTTGGTTCCCTCTGTGCTGGCCAGGATTTTCAGCACATGGCCGTTGTCTGAACCCAGAAAAACCACCGTGAAGTTCTTATATGGCCCCGCAGAAGTGTCCACCGCTATCTGGGTCAACTTGAACCTTGA
>OMLM01008035.1:0-10529 GCA_900302695.1 Helostoma temminkii
TATGTTTTGTTTCCCCTCCATATCAAAAGCATGGACGTTTTTTAAATAGAACCCACTTGACCTTAACCTTTAACCTTTAGCCTTTAACCTTGATCCCGTGCTGAAACGCACACAGTAGTAACATCCCACTCGTACACATGTGAATAGGTTGTTGATGTACGTGTTTTTTTCTTTCTGCATTTGTGCGAAAACTCAAGGGAACAACTGTCATCTTAATCAGATCTGTTCTCCTTAATCTTGGTAGCACATTACAACGATAACATGACGAAATAAAGACAAACCAAAAAAAAAAATGTCCTTCACAGATTCTGAGATTCTTCTGTGAGGAATAATCTGAGAAGAGAGCATCTCATTGATCCCTCAATCCCTGAAGAACTGAGGGACGCCCATCTCATTGGAAATAATGTTTTGGCACAGGCAGAGGCAGGGAGGCGGAGGGGGAAAATAGATGAAACAAAAACATGAAGAAAAACAGAGTGAGAGAGAAAAACACATCAGACGGCAGATTTTGAAATTGCCTCGTGCCAACTCTGCTTATTATATTTCACATCTCATTATGTGGCGGGGGCTTTTTTGGAGATGGCTGTTTGTCAGCCGCTGTGACTGGAATAACAATGATGGTGGGCTTGTGTTTCTGCTTCATTTGCAGAGAGAACAGAATCATGGGAACTTGTTCCCTCACTGACTGTGACACCAACATAGATGAGGTCTCACATTGAGGAGCCCTCAACCATATAAACAGCACTATGAAGTACCTTTGTCCTGACGCTGCTTAGCAGCTCAGGTATCCCACTGAGCTGTAAGGTAACTGTCTCTCAACTGAATGTTATTCTCTCACTGTAGGAGGAATGTGGGAGTGTGATAAACATGTAGATTAGACACATTTTCTGACACAAAAACTGTAACATCACTGCCTTCCTACATTTTGCTTGTTTCGCTTCCAAACAAAGGAGATGCCCATTGTGCCGCCTGCAAAGCTTCCCTGATGGTTCTATTCAGTTATGAATAGAAATGCGTTTCTTTCACTGTATTTGGCAACTGAAGAATTGGAAGAAAAAAAGAAAAAGAGGGAAAAGAAGAACATTTTAAGGAGATGTTAAAACTTATAGCGTTTAACACTTAAAGGTTTTTATTTATGGTTAATTAAGTGAGGACGTTATTCTATAAGTAGGTTAACCAAATCAAACCAACCAAATATATTAGGCTAATTTCCAGTGTATCTCTGAGCATGTGCTGCTGAAGATGGGCTACATTTCAAATGTAGTTATTCTGACAAGATGGTGACTGCCACATGTGGTTAGGAAGAATCTAACATGGCCATCCCTGCCAAGTACAATATAGTTTTATTTAATCTCTGACAGGTGTGCAGGTTTTCCTGATGGTTTATTGTTATATTGTTGTTTTCAGGGTCCTGTGCTTGTCTGCTCTCATCAGGTCAGACACTGGGAAAGATCTAATCCCACGTGAATGCCTACAGAACAGCATGTTCACGCTTATGTCAGAAGCACAGGAAGCTGTGGAAGAATTCTGTTTTCAACAGTTTTTTGGTCTGAGGTAGCTGAGCGTGCAAACTTTGGTAGCTCATTCCACCATCGCGGAGCTTTGCCTGGATTCTTTTGCCAGGATCACCAAGCTGCATACAAACGCAATGAGCGTGAGGGATTGTAGACCTGGATGAGCGTGTTAATGTAGGAAGGTGCAGTCGAGTTGATTACTCTGTAGGCAAGCGTCAGAACCTTGAGTCTGATGCGTGCAGCCACTGGAAGTCAGTGTAGTGAGATGAACAACGGACTGTATGTCATTGTTTTAGCTGATCAAATATGAGACGTGCTGCTGCATTTTGGATCATCACCAAGGAACCACCAAAGAAACACATCCATTAAAAATATATTTAGCAGACTGACTTCAACAGTGTTCTGTGTGCTGTGTCCTGTATGTTGGATGATACCTTTATTGGTGATTGTTGAACTTTGGTTGTTGCTACAACCACCAATAAATTAACAACAAAGTAACAAACAAAATCTCCAAGGTGACAAGACAAGCATAAATTTGGAAGTGTTAATGGGAAAACAGAAAGAAATGATTATCTGTCATCAGGTTAATATGTATGTTATGGATATTGTATTTTAAACTGCACTGCCTTATTTGGTTTCATACTATGCTGAAATCGCTTCCCACCTCAAAACATTAACATTGAACTCAGGAAACATTTTGGGACTTGTGATGCTACAGCACTATGTTACATAACTGTACTGCAAACAATATAAATATGTGATATACTTAATTTTTAAGCATTTTTATCAGAAATGATACCCAGTTTTGGTATTTAAAGTGTTAAAAGTTTTATGCTGTTGTAATGACTGCGTTGAATGTTTGGTTTGACATTAAATAAAACAATAATTTTACATTTGTTTCTCCGAAATCTACATGCTTGAGCATTAATGGTGCCTTCACAAATCTGCGCGATAACCATGCTGCACCCACAAATGCACCACTACACCATTGTGCATACCAGCTTCTGAACTGTGTGGATGGTCATCAGGCCACAGGAGAGTTTCCAGTGTACACCAGTCATATCACAGCATCACAGAATGAGGCCTCCCACTTTGAGTTTCAATACTAACACTAGTGGTAACAGCAGTGTACAGAGATTTCTTCTGATTGATATCATGAAGAGTTGACGTTGCACAACTTTTCTGCCCACGTCCCAACTTTTTAAAAACAGGCATCAAGTTTAAGTATTTAAAAAAAAAAAAACTATCACATTCCACAGTAAGTGTAGGTGTGTAAATGATTTAAACTGTTTTTATGACATTTTACACAATGTCCAAACTTAGTTTTAAAAATTAAACAAAAAGAATGTTTTAATCAGTGAAAGAACGACATGTATAGATATGTATAGAAAGCAAGCGTTGATTCTATTTGCTTGGTCAAACACAGGAAGCTTTTTTCCATTGTCTGACATTTCTACTCATGCATTTTTAATAAATGATTTGAAAAATGCATAAATAGTAAAAAGTGAAAGATAGAAATATACCTGCAGAGACAGGACCCTTCTCTTCTGCTCCCTGGTCTTTATTGATTTACACTGGCTTCTGCAATAAAAGACTGACTGCAAGTTAAAGTGATAATTTATCTCAGCTCTATTTGTCAGGAAAATCATCATTCTTAGTCCCAGTGCTGATGAGCAGGTTAGTCTGATAAACAAAAGGTGCTCTGTGTGTTGACTGACTGACAGATGTGATCCACATGTGGAAGTGATCCTCTAGAAATTGTTTAAAGGGGAGTGGAACCAGAGCAAAGTAGCTAATCCCACATTCTGTCCATCAGACAGGGGACGGCTGTTTTGGAGTTGTAATGAACTTCTGCTGCTGAGGAGAAGCGCTGCACACTGCCAGCCTGTCTGTCAATCTCTCAGCAGTTCCAACAGACTGGCAAAGGCATTGGGCTACTTTTGATCTTCCAGCAAGTAAAGCTGTGTGGCTCAGCCTGTGAGAGAAGCAGACATCGTGAAAGGCTGTTTGGAGGGGAATTGTCAAACGTGGCTGGTTTTCACAACTTATTGCTCAGTAATTTGATGAGTTCTGTGTGTTTAGCCTGAAGGGGCACAGCTTCAGTAGTAGCCACAGATGTTACAGTAGCAGCACTGCATCCACTCAAAGCAAACCTGCCCAACGAGCTCTCACATTACAGTCCAATTGTTTCTGGTCTTATTTTTAGCCAGATGCTGTGAATTACATGGCTCATTATTGCAAAAGTTAACACCTGTCATTAGATAATTCAGGCATCTTTTCTGTTGAACTGCAGAACTCAGTGAAACTAAGAATTTTGAAGCTGGCTAATGTCTTGTATAACTCCAACATCCACTTTTCAGCTTTTTCCCCCAGAGCTTTCAAAAACATCTCACAGTTTTTAACACCATATCAGTTCTGCACAGTTTCCTAAGTGCAACACTTAGTTCCACTCAGTGAACTTTTGTGTTGGATCTTCTGACCTGGTGACCTTTCACCCACTTTTTGTTGATTAAAATGCTACTGTGATTAAACACCAGGAGGGGAATTGCTTAATAGTGAAGCATGTACTGTAAGTAATCTGGTTACCTGGGTTATCGTAATGCATTAGCATCCACAGCAGAAGCATAACTCACATGTTTTAATTGCCTAGTGATAGCAGCTGCTCTTTACTGACATTATTTAAAAATCTTGACAGGCAGAATGGACTTTTTTGGATTTTGTGTTTTCTTGTCATAAAAGAACCTTTGTGAACATTTGCTTTCATGTGTGAACTTTGCATTAAAAAAGTAACACAAGACATAGCAAGAGCAGCAGCAGCCGTGGTGCTCTGTATCTGTTAACACGTGAGACTGTACAGAGTGAAGGTCACCTATGTTTTGGAATTTAAACATGGGTGAAATGATTCATTAAAATGAGTGGATGGCTGACCTTGTGCTGATTTCAGTTACTTGGACTTATTTTAAAAATGAGGGTGTGACCATTCCATGTGTGTTCCACGTGAGAATCTCGCTTTATCCAGCTGTTCCACTCTGCTACTTTTCAATATTTCTTGAATAAGTTTCTTTTTTTTAATGATTGTGTAACATGGAGAGAGTAGAGTATAAAGGGTTATGACATAAAACATAAAAACACAGCTGTGGATATTGTGGTTAAGTGACAGACACTGCAGCAACTTCTTCTTCTTTAGGCTGCTGTTTAGATGTCGTGTCACTCTATCTGATTTGGCACAGGTTTAAGGCCGGATACCCTTCTGCAAGGAAGATGTTCCCTACCATGGCCTTCCTGAGGGGCTTCTTCTGGGAAAACCAAACTTCCTAACCAGATTAGACTTGAAGACAAACACAGCCATTGGATTTTTCCAACTTTTACCTATAACCTACTAAACTACAAACAAAAACACATTAAAAAGTATCCACTGATCTGCAGTTTATTCTTTCAGCAGCCTTGTACATATAATGTGTGCAGTGTAACATGTTGACAGATTCCTCATGTTGTCTGCAGCTTTTGTTAGAAATGTCACGTGTTGTACTCACACCTGCTTCTGCTGTTTTATGTTTGTCATTTGCCTAAAATTGCAATTGCAGCAAATGTGACAGATGCTGCAAACAGACTTTGCCGTGGTGACAGTTCTGTCTAAGTGTAACTGGACAGACGCATGTGCCTGGTTTTTCAGTCTGTTGCATGATTATTTCTAATTAAATGTGCTGTGCAGAGGGAGCCTGGAGAAACTCAACACAAAACATCTAAGGCTGCTCGGGATCTAACTGATAATATAAAGGTTGTAATGGTAAACATCCAACTGTGAATGCATTTAACTGTGTGAGCATGAATGGGAAAGATTTAAAAAATGTCTAATAATGCATTTAGCTCCAAACACAGACATGCATGGCTAGCATTGCTATCTATCTGACAATCTTGAGGCAAACAGCAGAAATACTTAATTCATAGACAGGCTATTGGTCCTTAACTGTACCAATAAGGGTGTCGTAAACCAAGTTCAGCACCATGGACAGCGATTGTGACAATAACTGAATGAGAGTGATGAATTTTATCCACGCTGGTCTAAGGTGGCCTCATGATTGCCAGTTTCCTTGGATAAATGTGGACTATGGACATGTATATGCTTCTCTCCATGCTACAGTCAAGTATGAATTTATGTTAGGCAGGCGCACTCACTGCATAGAAACAAAGAAATGTATGTGCCAGTAAAAACATTAAAACAGTTGGCTACATAATGTATAGCACTGACAACTTTCCAAGTAATCACACTGATATTACAGTGCTACAGAACAGTGCAGAAACAATGCAAACATAGAAACACACACACACACACACACACACACACACACTACGCTACTAAATGCTGAAAAATAGCATCACAGATGTTCCCTCCCCCACTTAAAACTTTGCTCAGCACTTTTCCTCTTTCATTGAGTTTTAAACGAGCTGCCGCATGGAGGTAAATGCCAGCTCCCACCTGCACCCTCTGATTTCAGCTATTCCAAAGACATAACAATAATAGCATGGCCATTTAGAAGTGGCTCAGTACAATCTCATCCCATAATAGAGGAAGGGGTTAGAATGAAGACAGATCTGCCCCGGCAGTGAATGAGGGCTGTTAACTGGGAGAGTTTAACTAAAGAGTTCCAGTTAGCCAGAGGCAAGTTCCAGTGACTCCAGAATACATTCATTTATCACGACTAAAGTGTTTTACTGTGACACCGCACGAGCAGGAGTTGAGAAAGACAGGGTGTCTCTTCCAAAAAAAAAAACTATATCCTTGTGTATGACTGACCTGGGATGCTATTCAATTAATGGAAAGGCAGGAATAGATGTGTTTAAGCATTATTGCCACATAATGCCTACCGCTATCTAGGATTTATATTTCTCAACTGCCCAAATGGCTCCCTGGGTGCTGAGCACACCCAGATAATGCCAGCAAGGAAGCAAAAAACCAATAATTCCAGCTGGGCCATGGAGCTCAATTGGATTTACTGTCAAGCCCCTTCAACAGTTTAATAAAGTCCCTCTCTCCATCCTTCCAGTCCAAATCCTTGGGGTCTCTGTACGTACAAGACCACCAGCAACAATCATTAAGGTAACCAAAGGAACTGCCTGTACTGTTACAGCTATTAATTAGACTTCATTAAAAGTCTTTTTTTGCTGACATCTGATCTGTCTCATGGTAACCAATGTAGTCAGTGTCTGATTGAGACCAATCATGTAATATAAGATGAAATGCACTAGACTTAACGTAGTACGTTGTACTTAGTTCAGTTGTACTGTGAAGCAAATTCCAAAATATAGAAGGGCTGACATACGCTGTAGCACCTTCACACTTTGAGAGAGTAACTGGAATAAACAGATGCTATAAAGAAGGTGTTTTCTTAAAGAGTAGACACTGTGGTGACATTTCAAGCCCTCTTTGAAGCAACATCAACAACTTGAAGCATAAAGAAAACAGTTTACCCCAACTTTGAATTCTACCCTCAGCATGTCAAAGAAGCTGACAAGATGATCTGAGCAGGGATCTGTCTCAAGCTGTCTCTAAAGCCCTGAAGCAGTTCACTGTTTTATACACAAGCAGAGGAATTTTATTGAACGAGTATCAAAACCCCAGCCCTTGAAATACGCACCAGACATTTAGACAGTGTAGGGTATCATGCTCTCTCCATGGACAGATGTCACTATCACTAACTAAGCTAACTTAATCAGCAGTTTAGTGTATTTTCTCTCCCTTAATAATTAATAATAATAAAAAGTCAGGTTTTATGTGAAGTTTGATTTCACATTACTAAAAATCACTTAAAATGTGAAATGTGAAATATAAAACAAGTAATCGAGGTGAAGTTAAACATTTCACATGTGATGCTGTGGTTTCACATGTAAACCAATATTTCAGATTTGTTACATTCATCAGGTATGATGAGACAGGATGTCAAGCAGTTTTTCATGTAGTAAGATGCATGCTTTTTGCAGATGCTTTGAGCTGTGCACGTTTCGTTTCCCATGTTGTTGTATTCATGAGAAATAAGTGTGTTTCCTGAGATATGCTAACGCAATGCAAGCATGAGTTACAGTCTGAGCTGCAGTCACTAGGTGCATAATAGTATGAAAACAAAACTAAATAAAAAGGTTCCCTTCCAATAACCATTAATTTAATGGATTTTTAACTCAACATAGTGTACATGACTATATTTATCATACTTGACAGCAATGCAACTGAAATGCTGATCAGAAATAGATCCCGTTCTTTTGTCTCCTGCAGTGGTCGGCAGCCGTACACATTCCTCCACATGTACTGCTGTGGTCATGGAAAAGCTTTGTGTGTTATATATGTTTTAGAAAACCTTTTCACTTTAAATCAGTCTACCAGTACCTGCCACCCTCCTCTGAAAGAGCTGACTTAATTAGTGCTATATTTCAGGTTGAAGTGCCTAAAACTTGCTTATTCTACTAAACTACAATAAAAAATACCATATTCTAGTAAACATGCTGTTCTCTGCATACAGGTTACACCCCCTCTGGGCCAATCAGTGCCAAAAAGGCCATGTGATTTAGACCTGTAATTTCAGCGCACTCTTCCACCCTGAGAACAATCAGTATCATTTCCCAATCCCAGTTTGTGGTGACGGCAGCTTTGATTCATGGTGTGACATATAGCACTGCCTGGATGGAGGAACACAGTTCAGCTGTACACAGAACGTTTAAAGATAAAATATGGGTTAAAGCTTTTCCTTGTTGTTGAAATGCATAAGGTCAAAAATACATAAGACCCGCTGTGAGGAGCTGCCTACACAGAGCACATCTTAACACTGAGGGGGAGGAAAGAGAAGGAGGTGTAGCAGGCCTGGCATTGAGGGCCAGTGAATAGAAAGAATAGATTTAGATAAAATCCTGCAATGAGACCAGGATGGAAACTATGGACTCAAGTCCACTACCCTTCAAGTCAGAGGGATTCAGCCCTTATACATCATCCATTGACAGAAGGTCCCAGGTTCTCATATCTCATAATAATAATCAATTAATCTGAGCATCACAAACCCTGCAGATATGTCCATTTTATAATCAGAATTTGTTCCATTTGCTGCATTTAATTTGGTAATTCTGAGACTCAGGGTCCTCTCAGCTCATTTCTGATGCATTTTGAGAACCCAAATTTCGGAATGAATTTGCGAAGGTGGGTCCATCGTAACAAGGTGGGTCCATCGTAACAGGAGTTCAGACAACTCAAATTGGTCTTTATGTTTTCAGTTGCATTTTGGGCGAGAGATAATGAAATCCATTTAGGATGTTGTTTAAGAAAAAAATCTATTCATTTCAGTCAAAATTCAGTTATTTTGTGATATGTATTAGTTAAGTTTTGCCTTCTGAATGAGGCGTTTTTTATTGCCCTTTGCAGTGGACACTGGGAATTTGTGTTTGTTGTATGCACTACAACATCATCATCAACATCATCAGCATCACTTCTGCCCTCACTGTGTAGAGTTAGTTTTAATTAGTGGTTTTGCATTGATTGATTAGTTGGATTTGTTTAATAATGAACTTACAGATAGTAGGTTTTGGTATCTATGAGCACTTGTGTTTTTAGAGGACGCCAAAAAATACTTTGAGCAATAAAATCTTTGCACTGGCTTCCTGTAGCTGCTGCATCAGATTGAAAGCTCTGACTCTTGCCTACAGAGTGGTTGACTCAACTGCACCTGTCTACCTCAAGTCTCTCCTTTTTCTTCCTGACTTAGATTTTTGCTGCTTGGTAACTCACTTCTAAGTCGCTTTGGATAAAAGCATCTGCCTAATGACTAAATGTAAATGTAGTAAGGTAGACAAGCACTATATAAGTGCAGACCATTTACCATTTACCATTTAGCCCAGCACACTGCTAGCTGTGCTACTCGGCACATCAGGTTGGACATTATTGTACGGATGATATTTGACTTCCAACTCATCCTGATCACATGTTGAACAAGACACATGATTCTAAGTTTCTGCAGTAGTTTCATAAGTGGTTACCATGTGACATGGCTGTTAACATTTTTTCTTCCACTCAATCCACTTTAAGCTTGGCCTTTCAGGAACAATGGAAGCCCCGATCATTAATGTATCTGCTTCACACTAACTACACTTGCAAGAGAGGGAGGGAGAGAGTAAATACTTAACGATGTAACCACAGAAGACCAATGCAATGTTATAACTGGAGACATTCTTTGTTAGCAGTTAATCAATGGCCTGGCTCTCCTAGTAATGAAGGAAATGAATTGGTTGTTTGTGTTGGGGCTTCCTGAGCATCATCGCCCACTGAGTGCTGAGAGCCAATAACAGTGTGTACACAAGTTCCTAATAGTTTTTGATTTTCAAATTAGTTTATTTTGATGCACCAGTGCTGTGGGAAAAATGATCAGCCCATCATTGGAAGTATCAACACTAAGTTTGTCTTAGAAAGGAGAAGCTTGTTAATACACATAATCATTTCTATCTCACCATTCTCTGATGCTCCAAGTTGTACTTTGCTTTTTCAATGAAATCAAGCAACTGATGCCCAAAGTCCCAGAGTTTTGCAATTTAGATCAAGTGCAGCATTCAGTTCTCTGAAAGAGTGTGGCTCTTTCAACACTTAGTGGTTTAGTTGTTTGTGCATTCATTGCTCTTGCATTTACAGTTAATGGAAAGCAATAAATAAACAACATGCTGCTGATGGTGTATCAGATCAAAAATCACTCATGGTTTATCGTGGAACTGTAGCTTGAGGGACTGTTTGGATGACTCCTGCCTATGTGTCATTCATGCTTTATAGGGTCTATGCTACTAGACCAAAAAAACAGAAAATCAAAAATAATAATAATAAAAAACCTTCTCCGTGCCAGTCACACACTGTAAATCTATTGTGTCCCCCTTCTTAAACTACACAAACTGTGGCATATCTTGTTTCCATTCCTGCCTGTTTCATCTTGTTAATCAATTGTGATGATCAATAGCGTGGCTGACCTTTTTTTTTTTTTTTTTTTTTATTTTAAC
>OMLM01008036.1:0-45123 GCA_900302695.1 Helostoma temminkii
CTTATCTTTACATGAGTTTTCATTTTAAGCACAAACCACATCTGCACTTGTTGTGTTACGTGCAAATTGAAAATTTGATTAAAAACAGATTGTGGATATTTAAAACACATATTTTGAGCCCAATGTTACATTGTGCTTTCATTTTAATCAACATGTTTATTGTAATACGTGTCTGCTTTCCTGTCAGTTAGGACACTAGTCGAATAATAAATAAATGTGTGATCGTCATAATTATTTTTATGCCAAACATCTGCTGATTTCAGCTTCTTAAATGTGAAATGGACTGTGAATTTATATTTTCTAATATTTCATAGGTAAAACAATCATCATCATCATCATCACACAACATAAAACTAAACTACATAATTCAACAACTACATCGAGAAACAAAGATAATTCAGTGATTTTAGTTCTGTTGTTAAAGAACAAATTCAGTTTTACATTCATAATCTGAAAATAATGATTTTATACAGTCTGAGTGGTCTTTCTGTAGTAATTGTACCCACTAATCCTTTCTGTCTGTTCTCAGCAATGTGGAGTGTGTCAAGTTGCTTCTGAGCAGCGGTGGAGATCACAACAGGAGGGATACCTGCGGCAGGTAGGAATACACCTGTATTTATTACATGGTCAGAAGTGTCATTAAATAAAATATCAGGCTGAATAATACATTAATACATGAGTAGACTGATAATACTTGTACTTCGCTTGAGGGGAACATTTGTACTAAGTTCTCAGTTTTATATGAAGAAACAATTCATCATCACCATCTTAATTTTCTGACAACTTCACTTCCCCCTTTTAACACATACACACTATAAAAAATAAACAGAGTAAAATGAGCAGAGTCTTGCTATAAGCAGAGAAACTGTGTTTATCTACAGCTAAACCTTCCTCTGGGGCCCCAAGTCTGCATGGGTATAAACATTATGAAGTAGTTTTCAAAGGAGAAAATATAATTATCAGATAAAAACAATGCAGTTATAGACTGTTATAAAACAGAAATGCTGAACTGTGATGTGTTATTACCCAGGACCCCCCTCCACTACGCTGCAGCCAGCCGCCACAATCAGTGTCTGGAGACTCTGGTGGCTTGTGGCACCGCCATCAACGCCACTGACCAGTGGGGGCGCTCTGCGCTGCACTACGCCGCTGCCTCTGACCTGGACAGGAGGTGAGGAGACTGGGAGACGCACAGTGTTGGAGGAAGCATCCGAATTTGTTACTTAAACCTGCAACTGACTAACATTTAGTCAACATTTAGATTAGATCAGGATCTGACTGGTTCCTTATCGTAGTTAAACTGAGGAATAAAGTACTAGAACAAGAAGAAAACAAGCCCTTCAGGTAGTCGACAGTCACGCACAGCATCAACATCCCCACAGTTTACAAGTTGTAATAGTTAGTTGGTAGCACATCATAAAAGAGGCTCATGTCTGAGTGTGCTAATGCTAATCTCACTCTTCCTCCCTTTCTTCCCCAACCGCAGGCGTCGTGTTGCTCTGGAGCCTGAGAGTGAAGGAGTTCAGGCGGAGAGAGAGAAGGAGGCGGCGCTGTGAGTCCACGCAGAAAGAAACACATACACATCAACACATGTTCCTCTTTCTATACTTCATAAAAAGTCTAAATGAATCTTTCAATAACTTAATATTGTTTCCAAACAGCAGCAAACATCACAATGAATTCAGAATGAAATCTGCTACTAGGTCGAAAATCAATCAACAGTTTCAGTAATTTTTTCAGCTAAAAGTCAAAATTTTCTATCTTCAAGTAGTTTTGTTTGTACAAAACACAAAAGTTCACTAAATTAAGTACATTCAAAACTTAAAACTGACGATTCCATCTTAATGTAGGGAAAAAATCAACCTCTTCACCTGTGGATGTTAAATCACAGTGTCATGGGCACCTCATATATAATTTACTGTATTTGTAAGAAGACTCGTCCTCTCCTGTGTCGTACCTCCTCACACGTCTGGATGTTTTGAGCCAGTACATGTTTGCTGTGTTGTTTGAAACGCCAACCTTTGTGTTGCAGATGTTTAGAGTTCCTGCTTCAGAGCGGAGCGACAGCTTCTCTGAAGGACAAACAGGGCTACAGTCCTGTTCACTATGCTGCAGCCTATGGACACAGGCACTGTCTGGAACTGGTCAGTTAGCACACACACACACACACACACACACACACACACACACACACACACACACACACACACTCTAATGTTACAAGTCTATTTGAAAACAATACTCACAAGCCTGTATGCATTTCAGATATGATCTTATTTTGTGCTAAGTATATTAGATGTATGTAATATGAAACTTTCATGGTACGTGGGTAACTTTTTAATTCATGCTCCTTTAGTATTTAATTTTGTGTCCTTGCTGAACTACAGCAAGTAAAGCAATACAAAGAGGGAATTTCTATATTTTTTATGTCACCTCTCCAAATCTTAGGACACTCAACTGACCTGTAAAATAATAGCAAGAGGATCTGCTAGCAGGTTTGCTGCTGACTGACCACCACAGGAGTCATTATGTCCTCTACTTGATTTATTACGTGAGACTTTTTTTGTACAGGTTTGGTGAAAGTCTTGTGTTTAGTGACTTTTGAGAACAAGACACAACATTGGAGAGACAGAGCCAAATATCAGGGTTGCCAGGACTGATTTGATAGATTTGATAGATTACTGAACAGACCTACCAGGCACAGGCCTGAGGCTCTAGACAGAAGAGCCACCCTAGACTATCGCCTTTGCATCAGGTGAGTCTTAACATTTGTTCTTTGAAAGTTCAGAGGGATATATTTTCTTTAAAAACTAATAAACAAATATGGGTATGTGAGCATAATGTAATGTAATGCATCTTAAATTTCAAATTCTTTTGTCACCTGCATTTGCACACTCAAAACATGTTGTACTATATACAACACTATCTCATCTCTACTTTTATTCTACTGCTGTGGCACCTGAATTTTCCCCTCAACAGACCAATGTGTTAACTTACCTTACTTTGAAATATAATGAAGTTTAAACATCAAAACCCTAATTGATATTTGGATATTTATAGAAACAGCAACCACCAAATGTAACCAAAGTGACGCACTTTTACTTTCAATCTCAAGATATTTTTAGAAAAGCTGACATGAAACAAATAGACTGTGTCAGGCTACGGCTTCCATCTTTAACCCATCCGCCGTCCTTTCATTTTTATAGACTTTGTTAGTGTGTTGAGTCTGAAATCAGTTTCCACTTAATGGGGTCTCTTTAACTCTGCAGTGATTAAATCTATAGCCATTTTTTAGAAACGTATCTACACAGTTGCTGGTCTAAAAATTAAAATTAAATCATCATACACTAGAAACTTCAAGAAAAATATGTCACAATACTTTACACAGCGACACATTTGACTGAGAATTGCCCCCTGCAGAACATTGTAATATAAAGTGACTTTCACTGTAAACACAGTTGAAAAGCTAAGAATAATAAACCAGATCATCTGAGGTAAAAGATTTCAAATAAACCATCTGTCTGTAGTTAATCTGAAAATACCTCAAGCATCTGAAGGAGTATGTGCCTCATCTCAGTTGCCAGAGGCAACCTATGAAAATAAACTGCCGTCAGATGAGAAAACAGACTAATATTTAGTAGTTATTTAATGTCAGGAATTATCCAAATAGAAAACACACAACTGAATTTAATCTGAACAGAAAATTAATAATTTAAATGAATTTAACATAATGTTTTACTGCTGAACAAATGGACATTTGTTTTTTTTTTTGTTTACCAGGCTTTACTTACAATGTGGCATGGAGGGAGCTGGCGGGAAGGACGTGCGGATGCCACCACGCAGCTGACCAACAGCAGGAAGAGCAGCTGGAAGGCGGCCATGGTGCTGCAGCACAGAGAAAGTCCAGATCACACGAGTCAGGCACACATAAATGCAGGAAGCATGCTGTGAGGTGATATGACTCGAAAAGGGAAGGAAGATGGAAGTAGCCCTACCTACTGTGTGACATGCTGACCTATGACAGTGGTATTTATGCACTAAAATACACAACAAAGGGGTTTTTTTGTTACTTGTATGCTTGCATTTCCCCGTTACACTTTACTGCTACATCATGTAGAACATACAGCTGCAGAACTGGTAGGACTGAGAAAGGATGACTAAGCAGGCAAAGTTAAATTGTTTCCATTAGGTCTGAGTAAATGTAATCAATTCAGTACTGTAGGCTAATGTTTGGAAACAGAAAAAGGCAAAGACTGTTCTGTCAGGGTTTAGTGAGTCATCTTTGACGAGACACAAGATCTGTGCTTTGTTATTTTGCGGAAACTTGTTAGAATATTTCCTGATACGTTCCCCTGAGCAAAAGAAAACAACATGTAATGCTGGAGGGCAGACAGTGTGGGAGTAATTAGTATCATAGTAATGGTAAGTACCCATGTCAGTGATAAGCACATGGAAATGCTGATAGCAGATAACAATCTTTTTAAATTTAAAATGCTACAAGGTCAACATCCACCTATTGTTAATCTCTGAACTGAAAAAGTTTACTACATGTAAAGATGTTTGCCAGACTCTCTCGAGACCCACACATGAAAACATATTTCTCCTTAGGTTCTGAACTCAACTCAGTAAAGATATTAATCACAGTGCTCTCACGATATTTGTGAGTAAATGACATTTCTTAGCAGATAAAGAGCACTCATGGCTGCATAAATGTCATCATTTATCTAGTGCTTGTGATGAAAATGCTGCACAGCTGCAATACACACAGTTTAGCATACGATTTACTTACAAAATGCCTTTAAGCATTTACAGTTTGAGAAAACATTGTCACTAATTACTGATCTGTCAAGCAAGAAACTAACTGTTATTATTATTAGTATCATTATTATTATTATCAAGGATTATTTTTGTACAGTATTTCAATTTTATGTCAGGCTTTACATTTAAGAGATGGATATTGTGCTACACATCTGTGACGGCTAATGTCACATTTCAGATGAACACTGTACATTAAAAAACCTATGAGAAGCTTAGAAAATATGGCGCATTAGGATATTAAGCCATTTGTTACAAACCCTTTGTCTTACAAAAAGTGTCTTGCTGGGGCTCCACATCGTGATTTGTTAGCAGTTCCTGTTACCAGTGCTTGTGTGAAGCCCCAAAGAGGTTTTTTTAAAAAAAAACAAAAACAAAAATGTAAATACTTTTTTTTATTCTCAAACATTGCCTTGTATATAAACTATTGACAGACCCAGTTTATCAAATTAAACTATTTTAATAAGTGCTTAAAGACCCTGTTAACACATGAGGTAATCACACATCGAGCCATCCATGATGAACTCTTGTTCAATTATTTTCTGGTAGGTTAACGTACAGATTTGTTTACAACCAGTAGTGGGAAAAGTATTTAGAGCCATTTCATAAGTTCAGTAGTAACAATGTGGAAATACAAAGATGATTTCAGAAATACATTCTTATATAATATATGGTTTTCTGCAAAGAAGTAACCTAACAAATAATACTTCTGTAAATGTATTTAAGCTGGAGTTAAGTTTGTTTACTTACAGTTTACATCTTTCATCACTACAATTTTTACAATATATACATATAAATGCAAGCAGCATTTGTTCCCAGAGCCCAGTCTTAAACCATGCAACAACAACAACAACCTTTTTTAAAAAGCTGAACATTTACCTCACTTTCAGCTGATGACTAATCTGTTCAGTGCCTCCTGACCATGTTGATTTCACATCCTCACACACCCACTCACAGATCAATAGTAACTAAACACGCACCACAAACCAAAACCTCCTCTCAGCTGACTCTTCCCTTTACATCGTAGGGCTCCGGCTGCTGTCCGGCCATCACATCCTGTGAGAATATCCTGCATCGCTCGGCCCACTTCCACCCTCTCACAGCTCACTGGGAAATGCCTTATAAGGAGGTTGGGGAGACCAGTTTTATGCTCCACTTCCAGGAGACACAACCCCCCTCAACTCCCCAGATACCCTCTATTTGTCATAAAGTTTAGTTTAGATTTTCTCACATACCAATCTCCATTTAGATTATGGGGTGTTTCAACATGTTTGTTCTTTAAGGTCCCTCAAAGTTTATAGTATACTTAAATCTCCATGCATGTATCATCTTTGTGTGTGAGAGTTTTTAAATGCAACCTTTTATGGGTATATTTTTTAGAGAATGTTTTGATGCTCAATATCTCCACCCAGAGAAAACAAAACGTCAGCAGCACTTATTGATGGATTTGGGAAAACAATGTCCAACCTTTAGAGACGTGTGGGTGTGTTGAAAACTCACATATCCTTTTTGAGACTGTGGGAGTGATTCAAATTTGTTATGTGGCTGTGCTCTGGTTTGCCATACTATAAACAAACATCATTGCAACTTTAGTGAGTAAGAGCAGTTTACACATACAATTACTCTAAAATGACTGTACAACTGTCTGGATGTCTCGACTGACTAGGAAAGAATATGAGTAAAACTTCGCCCCCATCTGTAACAATTGTGCTCTTGAGCAAGGCACTGACCGCAGCTCTGCTTCAGTGGAGCCGTTTAGTGGCAGTGTCAACTTGACAAAGGAGATTCAGGTATAGAGAAAATCACCTTTTATTTTGGGAGTGTCACAAATTACAGCCTATATTTGAATTGAAAGTGAAAAACCAGACCACATGGAATTATTTCACACTGACAAGAGAGAAACCCTTGTCTTTGCATGTTCCTTTTAGTATTTAGTATTTAGGTTATTTACTTTAGTAAAAGTAAAATAATATACAGCAAAACTATTCAGATTTAAAACTTTGCTAATAAGTACAAGTATGATTTGGAAATGTACCTTAAGTAACACAAGTACCTGTGTGCAGGATCATATCACCATCATTTTTTAAATGTATATTTATTCATATTGATTTTTTTAATGTGAAATCTTTAGAAAATTATTACAGCTGTCAAATAAATGCAATAAACGACCCTGCCCTTTAACTGTGATCGCGTAAAGGTACCATGAAATGGCATTACTCAGCTTCGGAGAAACTACCTCAAGACGTCACTCACTGTAAGTACAGCAGTACTACAGTATAAATGTAATCTTTCAAAACTGCATGCAATTAGACCACACATCTATGTAGTAGTACCACTCTATTAAAATACTAGCTTTATTTTTCTGGCAGCTTAATGTTGTTGTACAAAAATGCAACCAGCCAAATGACAAAATGTAAAGTATCAAAACTTATTACGAATTATGTAGAAAAAATGTTTAGTATTTTACTCTTACAGTGCTGTGAAAGGTATTTGACTTTATTGCCACACACACACACACACATGTTCTGTAGCTTTTGATTTGAGTGCATCCTTCATCTCAACAGTAAAAAATCATCCATCCATCCATCCATTCTCTGAACCGCTTAGTCACCGTAGGGGTCACGGGTGTGCTGGAGCCTATCCCAGCTGTCATACGGGCGAGAGGTGGGGTACACGCTGGACAGGTCGCCAGTCTAGACCAGGGCCACATATAGACAAACAACCATTCACACTCTCACCCACACCTATGGGCAATTTAGAGTCAGCAGTTAACCTGACTGCATGTCTTTGGACTGTGGGAGGAAGAACGCACGCAAACACGGGGAGAACATGCATGAGTTTATTCCTCAAACTAAAAATAGAGACAATCAGATAGTTTTCATCTTCTTTACCCTCCTTGGGCTGAGCTTTTTTATAGCTTACAGCTTATAGCTGCAGTGATGTGAAAAAAATATTTCCTCCCTTAGATCTTTTACTTTTTGTTGTTGTTGTTGTTTGTTTTATTTGTCACACCTAATGATTCAGAACATCAAACAAATATTAATAATAGTTTTTAAATTATAGTTTCATTTATTAGTGGAAGAAACTGTCCAAACCTGCCTGGCCCTGTGTGAGAAAGTAATTGTTACCTAAACCTAATTGCAATCTAGATTTTGCAACAACTGGCTTCACTTATTTCACTTCAATTCAGATTTAGGTCCGAACTTGTAACTGTAATTGTAACTTTATTTGTTAAGCACTTCAAAACAACTGGGTTGACAAAAGTGCTGTACAGATAACATAAAATAAACAAAGGTAAAAATAGCACAGAAAGCAAGCAATACAACAAGAACAGATAACAATAAATAACAGACAGATAAATAATATATACAACTCAGACTGTGTCAAATGCCAGTGAGAACAAGTGGGTTTTAAGAAGGGATTTAAAAACAGGCAAGGATGAGGCCTGTCTACTGTGCAAGGACAACTCATTCAACAGTTTTGCAGCAGCCACTGCAAAAGCTCGGTCCCCTCTGAGCTTACGTTTAGTTCTTGGTACACTCAGAAGCAGCAGGTCAGCTGATCTGAGCGACCGTGGTGGAACGTATGGGTGCTCGAGTTTAGAGAGGTACAGCGGGGCAGCCCCATTTAAATATTTAAAAACAGTGCCAGGTGATGGGGTCACCGGTAGCTGGTGAAGTGAAGATAAAATATGGGAAATATGCTCATAATTCCAGGTGCCAGTTAAAAGATGTGGAGCAGCATTTTGAACGAGCTGCAGACTAGAGACTTAAGACTGACTGACACCAAGATAGAGTGTATTACAGTAATCCAGCCAGGTAGTGACAAAGGCATAGATTACTATTTCACAGTGCTGCTTTGTTTAGAATGGGCTTGACTTTGGCCGACTGCCTCAGGTGGAAGAAACTGGACGTAACAACAGACCGGATCTGGCTTTCAAGCTTCAGGGCATTATCCATTTTAAAACCATGATTAATAATTTCAGATTTGGCATATTCAGCTGATGGTCCCAGGTCTACAGGGGCAGCGCCACTAGATGATTTAGCTCCCAACACCATCACCTCAGTCTTTGAATCAATGAAAAGTTTAGCACCATCCAGGCCTCAATGTCCTTTAAATTCCAATAATGACCTGACAGAAAAAACATCCTTGTTGAGTGGAACATAGTTCTGACAATCGTCAGCATAGCAGTGAAAAGAGCCCAGGAGCAGCAAACACAGAGAAATCTGATGGGTCAAAGTGTTCACAAGTTTCGGAAGAGGAATTAACACAGGCAGTCTGAGGAGCATTAAGAATTTTGTCAATCGACTGAACAACACACAAGGTTTGTGACTGTTAGAAATAATAATATTAGCAAAGTATTTCCTTTTAACATCTTTTACTGTGGACTGATAACGATGCAAACAGTCTCTCAACATTTGAAAGGACACTTGCAGTTTATCCTTTTTCCACTTGCATTCTCTACGGTACGGTCTCAGCATTCAGCCAAAGCTCGGAGTTAGCTTTTGGCTGCTTAGGCTGGACCTGGACTAGGCTACTCCAAAACATTAATTTTGTTAGGATTTTTTTTTTTGAGTAATTCAGAGGTGGACTTGCTGGTGTGCTTTGGATCATTGCCCTGCTGCATACCTCAGGGGCTCTTGAGCTTGCGGTCACAAACTGATGGTCAGACATTCTCCTTCAGGATTTTCTGGTAGAACACAGAAGTGAGATGACGTCTTCTTTTCGGTCAGCAGTGGCTTTTGCCTTGGGACTCTAACATTAAAGGCCATTTTTGCCCACTGACTTTAACTGAGGCAAGTGAGGCCTGCAGTTCTTTATATATTGTTCTAGGTTCTGTTATGACCTCTGCAGGCTGATACAGTCACTTACTTTATTTTTTAATCTTTAGATCACAGCATGATGTGTTGCTTTTAGTCTGCTTCACTTTGTCAGACAGCTTCTATGTAAGTGATTTCTCGATTCAACAGGTCTGGCAGAAATGCAGACTTGCGGCAAGTGAAACTGAACTCACCTTTCCAAAAATGTGGTTAACACAGTTCATTCGTTTAGCTGGAGGTGGCAATTACTTATGAAGAATCAACTCAGGTTTTTAACTTTCGAGATGAAGGATGCACTCAAATCAAAAGCAACTGAATGTGTGTGCGTGTCAATAAAGCCATCTCCATGACAACTGAGCAAAGTTCACCACTTCATCATCCACCAATGAGTAGTGTAGGTGTGCATTTAAAAAACAAGTCATGAACAAAGATGAATGCTTTACTGTATTCTGTTTAGTTAGAAACATAATTACACCTGGTATATTCTGTGTTTATCTTTTGTGTATGAAACGTCAAACCAGAAAAGTAATTACTGGCTACAGCAGTCAAATACACGTGGTGCAGTAAAGAAATATTACAATAACAACAACAATATTCTATGATCAAATATACTTTGTAGTTGCTGTTGTACAAAAAGGCAAAAATGAAGTAAAATGAACATAAATTAAAAAAAAATGAATAAGTAAACAAGAAGATTTTACCTGGTGTCTTCTCTCCAGTGTCTCGTACATGCATAGCAGGTTTAGTTTCACATTCACCATCCTTTCTTCCTTCATTATGCTTCATCATCTGTATCATGTGTCTCTCTCTCTCTCCCTCACACACACACACCACCTGCACCACTACTAAGTGACAGCATCATATTACAAATAAAGCAAACCGCATCATGTTTCCCTGGGGGATTGTCCCCTTTTATTTACCGGGATTCCCAGACTTTTTGTTTCCTTTTCCATGAACCTTAGCATCACCATAAAGATGTAGGAGTCTTTTTTTCCTCATTTACATTTCATCGAGGGAGACATGGAATCAGTGGGATGTACTTCCAACACATTAATCAGTAATTCAAAGATGGCTTTTGATCAAATGTGCACTTGTGCTGTTGATGATCAGTAAGATCAATCCTGCCTCCTGCTGCTCAAGCTCAGGCAGTGCAGCATTTACAGTCACAATTGAGGAACTTGTATTTTACTTTTTATGTAACATAATGTACTTTGCACTACAGTTCAAAGTATATTAGTTTTAACTTCAGTATGACACCTGGAGTTACTTCACAAACTAAAGTTCTGCACACAACACATACAGCTTATAAAATGTGATGTTTTGATATGTTATATTGTAGATAAGCAGAACTGAAACAAAAGCTTTTCTGCTTTTTCATAATTTCAAAATTATTTTTAAAACTCCATTATTATTGCATGGGCAAAATACAGGCTGTTCATTTGTTACTTTGGTCCCTGCTTAGCTGTGACAGTTGCTTCTCAGCACAAAACCTGATAAAATAATCGACAGATTGAGAGACATATAAGCACTAGGTCCAGAGTTACAACATACAAAACATAAAAAAATAAGCTCCACCTTATCGGATTTCATCAGATTTCAACATTATCAATTAAAGGGGACATTTGTTGTTATTATTGGTTGTGTGATCTACTGTTCTATTCTCTCTCTTTCTTTCCACTCACCCCAACCGGTCACGGCAGATGGCCGCCCACCTTGAGCCTGGTTCTGCTGGAGGTTTCTTACTTTCTTAGAAAAGGGAGTTTTTCCTCTCCACTGTTGCCTAGTGCTTGTTCAAGGGGGATTTGTTGGGTTTTTCTTATTATTTAGTTGTATTGTAAGGTCTTAAGCCTTACATTGTGCCTTGAGATGACTTTTGTTGTGATTTGGCGCTATATAAATAAACTTGAATTGAATTGAGTCAGACTGGGAAGTCCGAAAGAAAGGATCACCGTACTTCATCCTGTATGTTATTTCCAATTTAGCAAATGTACTTTCATTCCTCTCCACAATGAAGACTATGTGTTAATGTTAAGATAATAATTAGACTGAGAAAGATCCAACTGTACTTCATACTATGTTCTTTTAAACCTCTTTACATGTTCTATTAAAACAGTATCATACAGTTCAATGAGCATACAGTGATCAGAACAACAGACATTAATGGCCAGGAATTAGTTTTATATAAAATTTAAACAGTGGATACAGAGGTGATATTATGTGTATCAAAAAATACATACAATAAAAGTAAAATAAATGAATCTTATCTTTTCTAGTTTGAGCAGATGTTCAAGTTAGCTGATGAAATGTAAAAGGCACTAAATGTACAACATTCCAGTTTTAAGGACATTAAACAGAGGCCAATTTCATTCGAAGAAGAATGAAAATAAAAACAAAGAAATCACAGGGTATGTGTTGTCTTTCATATGCAAGACATAGTGCAGATTTTACAACATACTAAACAATTTTCAAACACAGCTATTTACCACTGAAAAACACTAAGCACACGCTGTAGGCCCAGGACTCGCCATGAATGGAAGTTAACATTGCAGCCCGCATTCACTCAAAATTTTAAGACATCAAACACTGTGTGTTAACATGGTCGAATTGGAAATCTTACATAATTTATAGTTTACATCATAATTTCTACAACAGCACTAAACACGCTAACAAGTCACAATCAGGAGCAAGGCGACAAGAAGCCATGGTTTGTTGGTATCATACAGGTTGATTTCCTTTTCTTTTTGGTGAATATGCTGAAATGCATGGCAATTAATGAAATAACAAAGAGAAAGGAATTGAACATTAAAGATAAAACACGTTTGGAAGACTACACAGTGCCTGGTGTAGTGTCATAGCCACAGTCAAGTCAAAATGGACTGAATTAAGATTTTCTTTAGTCAGGGGCTTCGTGAATTAAACTGAGGAATGTTAGAGTGAGTAAAATAGAAACTTGCACCATGTAGGACTGAAGCAGATTCGAGCATGACAGCAATTTTTTCTCTTAATTGTCAGTTAAGCACTAATGCCGCTTTATATGTCAAAACTCCTCTGCCCCTATGATAAGACCAGATAACTTAGATCTGCTGATCAACTACTTTTAACTGTTCCACCTTCAAGATCAGTAAGAAACGGTAAATGTGCCTTTTCCATAGCCACAGACTTCCAATCTCAATCAAGCACTCACCATCCATAAATATTTTTAAGGCTAGACAAAAAACAAATTTATTCTCTAAAGCTTTTGGGTGTTGTTTTTTTTATAATCCTGTCTATTTTATTAGTGTTCTTTGCACGGATTTATATTTTTTGGATATTTTTATCATTCTTACTTTGTTCTTTATTTATTTAGTGAAACTCAACTCTAAGGTTGTTCAGCACTTTGGGCAACTATGGTTGTTTTTAACAGTGCTATACAAATAAAGTTACTTTCATTTGATTTGATTTAGGGCTGAAACAACACTGCGTAACTGTTAGTCGATAACATAAATGCAACTATCTGTGTCCATGTCACAATGTCTACATTATTCTCCCACTATGGCAGCTCCCAGTACCAGGCATGCTGAAAATGCATTTTTAATCCAAAAAGAACAGTCTTGTTGAAAGCATGGGATTCTTCAAACGGAAAGCTAATAAAATGGCTCAGTGCTTTGTAAAACTACAACAGAAACAGTCACACAGCCCAAAAGGCTGCACTTACCTCCTACACCCCAGAAAGGGAAAACATAGCAAACAACACCTTTCCTGATTTGGCCTGCCATGCATAAACATTTGTGGTTAATAGTATCATGAGGTGAGAGTTCAACTTTTAAACGGTTCCTTCATTTATCGATTTCATGTTTAAATAAGAGATAAATTAACTAGCTTTTCAGACAAAGTCATGATTAATTAATCAACTAATCAAAACTATCCAATAGATCGAACTGAAGAAATTCATTGTTAGATTAACAACAATAACAATCAAATATATATATATTTCTTTTTTAAGAAAAGTGAAAATTGGTTTGTGTGCCCTTACTTCTACTTTACAAACACAATGTGGCAGCAACTAAATGCTCTCTAAAGAAAGAATCCGAAGTCTGTGATTCCTGACACTATTTGACAGTATGACAGTATTTATCCACAAGCACAACTGAAGACGTACAGCGACATCTATTCAACCACAGTGGAGTATACATGGTGGACATGGCCACTCCAAGCTGAATTTTGGAAAAAAATTTATTTCGGTTATTAAAGCATCTGGTACAACTGCTGCAATGTCACTGAAACTGAATTCTATTTGTGTGTAATTAAACTGAATAAATGTAAAAGCTTGATTATTTTCAAAAATGGTTTGGTGTGTCACACTACTGTAACATCTAACTCCTATTTTCCACCGGGACTGTCTGCAACATTGTTTTGTTCCATCATCTGCAAGGCGCCATTCCCACTGGGAGCATTTCAGAAGCAGAGCAGCTTGTTGTGATTCTGGATTTTCTTTAACTCTGTTTTCACGTAGTTAAAAGCCTTTTTTCTGTTTTGCATTTACTGTTGCTACTTCCTACTTTGTTGTACTGTTACCTACAAAATCTACAGTTAAGTAGTAGTAGTAGTAGTGAAGTAGTAGTAAGCAGGAGAGCTTCTCCTAGTTGAAAAGCACCTGTTTAGATTATTTTGCTGATTTATGGTTTAACAGGTTATTTTAATACAGGAGATGGTGTCAGGGTCAAAATGTTTCTGACCTGGAAGAACAAGTTGGAGCCTGTATTAACTGTTTAAACATTTTCTTAATTTTTCATTTATGCACATATATTGCTCATTGTTTACATTTTGTTATTAAATTATATTTATAGAACGTATTATATCAGATTTGTTAGCTGTTATGGCAGACATGCTGCCTGTAGTTTATGGTTCATGTTAAATAATCTTATTTAGGTGTTTTTAACAGTGCTGACTAAAGAAAGCTTAAATCAAGCCACACTGAAATAAAGAGCTCAACACTTCTGCAGGCACTGTATATATTGGAGTGTCCAGTGACAAATAATTAAGACTAAAAAGTGAAAACATTAAGCATGCCACCAACTTTCTACACCTTTACAGCAAACTACTTTCCTCTCTGGAAAGGCAACCGCAGCCATACCACACTGGAATGAGTTACAGTAAATAGCACTATATCTTACATGAGCAAGAAATATATACAAATATAGGTCAACATGGATATTTACTGCATTCTGAATCATAAGCTGAAGCTGAAGGCATTTAGACTGGTTGAAACATCAATATCATTCTTATAGGTAACTGCTCTATTGACAAGCTAAATAATAAATTTGGCTTTTAAATGCTGCTAGGCAAATGAAAATCAATAATTTGGAATGCATTTAAAGCTTAAAAGCATCTGAAAAGAACATTTCTACTGTTGACATTAAATATTTGGCCCATAATTAGGAAAAAAGAGCTTTACATACAACATAAATGCAAAGAAGGATAACAAATTATTGTTATGTTAGTAGTGTAACTAGCGTTTGTTTTGTCCAACAAATAAGACTTCCCATGCTTAGTTGTAAAATAAACTGCCTGGGTAATTACCACAAGCAGCAAACTTTGCTTCTGTGTTTGACCTAAAAACATCTTGAAGTGTTATACAGAACACAAAAATCTTTCCTTAGTTTGCACTGCCCACATGTTCATTAGCACAACCGTAAAATTGAAGACAGAGCAATCCAACTGAGTACAAAATGTAGGCAGAAAAAGAAAATGGTTAAAGAACATGTTCAGCTTAGGTGAAAACCAAAAGGAGCCAAAAGTTATAACCACATGCCAGAACTTTACAAAGAGCATTCACAGTAATACGATGTCAGACGGTTTCTTCTCTTTTACAATTAGTTTGACAAGTACCAAAACCAGCTTGCAGATGTTATTATAACTGCATGCAATTTCACTGAAGGCAATGCACGATCTCTACACTATACGCCTCTACAAAACAAAAATCACTGTGGAAATGCCCAATGATGGAAATAAAAGTGGCTTCAGCAGACTGTTGTTCCAGCTATGTGGAAGTTAACCAAAATGCAGCTTTAAGGTAACACAAACAACACCAAAAAGATAGGCCATAGCTTTACAGAAACAGGCATCATCATAACAGGTTTCTTCAACATAAGATATAACTTAAAATATCCACCTCCTGTGATTACATGCAAACCTGGACAGACACCGTACATCACAAGTTAGTGGTCGCTCACATGCAGCACAAGTAGCTAAGTAGTGTTGAGGTTTAATGTGACAGTGAGCAGCTGACTTTACACTCAAACTCATGATCCTACTTATGTAAAGCTGGTTCAACAGTCTGCAGGTCCGCTGTTTTTGTTTTGTTTCGTAGGCACAAAGTCACAATGATTACAATAATATTGTTACATGGGGAATGATATCTATGAAGGCATTCTTTTTTTGTACATCAGCATGTTAGATAACAAAAGGCTGACGTAGCGTCCACTAGTTGTTGCTTTGCTTATTTGTCTTTACATCAAAGCACATGGAGACATTATTTAATCATAGCATCATGCTTTCAGCGGACAAAAGGAGAACTGCACTGATTATGTCCCTGTTGAAACAATCCCACCCTTCCCCAGAGCAGCTGATACAGAGGTCTGATACTTATTTATTTTTTGGTCCCCAGTTCCTCTTCAGTTTTTACGAATGTCAGCATAGACCACTGGCTCCATCTTGTGGAATGAGTTTTTGCTGCCTGAATGATCCAACTGGGCGTATATCACCGGGCCCTGAAACACAAAAGAGTGTAAATGAAAACAGAAAAAAAACACATAAATCCAGAGAAAAACCTGAGAAACAGGAAATTTTTTTTGAAAAGTATATAAAATTCAACATCAAAATTCAACATTATTTATTTTTGTTTTCCAATAGGATTTGCAAATGAAGATTTGTCATTTAGTTTCATGTGAGTGTGATGGTACTTTTATGCCTAAGGGTAACAAATAAATACCTTGTGTAAAGCAGAGCTAAAACGATTAGTCTATTAATTGATTAGTTAGATTAGATTAGATAATTAATTGGACATACAAGCAATATGTGTGTGCATTTGTGCATTTCACATTATTTTTCCTTATTTTTTATGTAATATACATTTGGCACAGCTTACAAATTAAAAAATATATATATATTACTATTAAGAAAGGCCAGTTTCTTAAGAATCTGTAACTAGCATAATAAAGACGTAAATGCATTTCAAGTGAAAATATGTAATTAATGTGAGTTGTATGTTTTCATGAGAGAGGGGCAAAATAAACAAAGGAGGTTTACAAAAAACTAAAACTCCTGTTGAATCAGTCTTTCTAAGACAACTGTCATAGTCACTGTTTTGATGCTATGCACACATGGAAAAAGGTACTGAAAATATAAACACAGTCTGTTGAACTTCTTGGAAACCATTATGGTGCATCAGCAGTGGTAACTTAATAATCCTGACAGTTAAGCAGAATTTAATGGGATCTTTATAGGTTAACGATTGTTCAAGTCTGTCAGATGGCCCATCCCTTCGTAAGAGGGTAACAAATTCACACGCATCTCTGCAAAAAAAAAAAAAAAAAAAATCTCTCAAAGTTTATGTGAAATTAGTGTGAAGTGCTATAGCAAAGCTCTATTAATGGCAAGTATGAACAGGAAAACAGATCGAAGCAAGCAAAACCCGTTTCTCCCTTCATATCGGCGCCTCGCAGTTTTCTCAGACACATCTGAAACATTGTCAACCTGTCCCCTGTTCCACCTTCTACGTTATACCACGGAAAATTACTTATGCCTTGCACAACACCAGATCACACACTGAGACAGCCTAAAGGTTCCTTGGAACAACAAAGTACCATAAAAAACTTTGCAAGTATAACTGATATTGTTTTAAAGGCAGATTATGGTCACATCAACATTCATTTAAGTTAATTTTTCTTCAGTTTATTTCACTTTGCATGAATTAATAATTTTCTGTTGCCTCTAATATTGATATTCTCTTATGCTGCCCATTTTTCATAAAGCCCACCGAATTAAAGCATTACAATTATATGCATGCAAATTCTGATTAATCTGAATAAAATACTGTGAATTACAAACAAAGCATTTTTCATGTGTATTTAGATAAACAATATGACCATATAAATACAACAGATTTCCAAGTAACATGTTGGCAGCCATCAATTTCTTGGTCCTCCAGCTCCTACCTGTAGTGGACCCGAAGGAATGGTACACTTGGAACCCTCCAAGCCAGACTCCACCTTCTTTCGTGGCTGTGGAGCCTGAGAGCTCACACTTTCCAAGGATGTACATCTAGTTTAGGTTTATCATTTGCCATGGTGCCGAGTAATCATTGGTGCACAGTCACATGGAGACAAACAAATAATGGGACATATGACAAGATAAAATAATGAGCAATGCAGACATGAAACACTGGATGCAAAACAAGAGCATGACTGCTCCCAGTGATTTGGCAGTGATAGTGAAAGCAGAGAAGCCTAGTGGCACACTGATAGGATTTTAATTATATCAGATAGATAGTCAGTCAAACCTGGAGTCCAATAAATGAAATTTTGAGAGTTGTGGTTTTGAAACATTTGCATCTATGCTTGATGACACTGTACTCACTAGAGTTGAGTCAATTCATTGATAGTCAACAGAAAACTAACTGGCAATATAATTAATGAAATCATTTTTCAACCAAAAGGACAAAACAACCCTTTGTTTTTGTCTTTTTTTGGTCAGTCAAAACAAGTAATCTGAGTGGATCTGCATGTATGTCGTAATCAATTAACAACTTCAGGCATTTTTCCAAATAAAAATATCATTAGTTCATGCCATCGCTATGTGTTGATTTGCTCATTTGACACATCTGTGTCAGTAGATATCTAAATATCTGTGTATGGAGCAACAAACAAAGCAACTTCAAGACATGATGCGGGGTGCTGAGAAATTGTGACTAAAAAAATAAATAAAAATAAGCTAATACAGAGCAACATTTATAAGGTGATTAATCATTTAGTTGACTGACAGTAATAATGTTTTAATCAATTAATTGATTAAATAAAAACTATTTTATGGTTCTATGCATTCTACAATTTGCCACCTTTATCAGACTTACACGATCATCAAGTTAATATTTTAATGTGGACTACTGGCTGAACTCTAGACATCACATAGGGATCAGAGAAATCATTTTCTTTTTCTGATGACTTGATAATGAATTCACTGATGAAAATAATGTCCCTACTAGCATTTATACTCTTATCAGTCCATCATTTAAATTATTAATCCAGGAGTACTGTACATCAGGTTATCAGTGCACCACTAGCAAAGGCATTTGACATCAGTATGTACAGTAAAGGAACATTTAACTGCAGCTGTATAAGATTAATAATCACCTGTCACAATTTCATGTCAAGGTGAGTCAACACTGTCAACAAAATGCCTAAACATGTTTTGACTTGACAATAAGACAACAAGAGTTTGTAATCAAGGTTTATATAAGCTTGTTTTCGATATTAATGACAAAAGATGAATGACAGTAACATGACAACATGCAAACAAGTGAGTCAATGATGTTAATAGAAAGCACAGTGAAATAGTTACAGTAATAGTAGTAATGGAAGAAAGTGACTGGCACCAACAGCAACCCAAAAGATCGTTTGCACTCGAGCTCAAACGTCAAGCAGCCAAGCAGGAGCTGCAATTTCTTACTGTTAAATTCAACCCAGCGTGGTGTGATTGAGATGAACAAAGTGACTGGTGCATGCAAGCTGGATACGATCAAACTACCTCAAGCATCCAAGTGAAATGTTTACTACTAAGTCTGTGCCACACAGGTTACAGCAACAGCTGACAGCCCAAAACACACACATTTTGTCCACAGCTAAAGCTACTCCCATGCAGACAGAGTTAAGGAGGTGTTACAGTCTGATGATTTTATTTCTGAAGGTATAATACGTATTGGAAAAACAAAGATTCAGGAAACACTTTCAATCACACAGAGCATAAAAATGATCTTCAGAACTTACCTTACATTTCAACTTGCTTACAAATTAACTTGCATGACACTTGTTATTTCCTTTGTTAAAATTGTCACAGTGTTAATACTGTAAGTTACAGTGGAAACAAGGAGGCACACCTACCCTTCATAATCATGTCGGGAGCGATGCCTCATTACAAGGCAGGCGGCTATGGCAATAAGGACGAGCAGAACTAAAGCACCACAGACTGCCCCAATTATAAGGGTAGCGTTGTTCTGAGGAAGAGATTCTGGACACACACACACACAAAAAGAGTAACAACATTTAGAGTTGGTTTACTATATATAATGAAATCTGCATTTTCCACCATAGTAAGTATTATTAATGAGCCTTTATGTATTTAAAGCTTTTATTTTACCCTGCAGGTATGGTATCCTTTTTACATCCTACTTATCATTCTCATTAAGCTGCCAATTCCCCAAAAAAGTATAGTTTGCAGATGTGAAAAATATTTTTTATATATACTTTTTATATACACAGATGAAACAAAAAACGTAGGAGTAGGGGTTCTCAAATTGTCTCTGAGACACAGGATAAATGAAGTGATCGAAATAATAAATATTAAAAGGATATACTATAAAGAGCTATATCAATAATAAAGAAGTGTTCCCCTCCCAATAATAATCCAAGTGTAGTGATGCGTGTGTCATTATTGTATGACCATCCAATAGTAACAGTAAGGTGTGTGTAGGGTAAGGGAAATAAAAAAGTCTTCATCATTGTTTGAAAAAAGTGTGGTGGGCATAGTGAAACAAATGTTTTCTCTTTTGGCACATTACTGCTTCCTAGATACAAAAGCTAGGTATAGAATTAACTCCCACCTGGAAGGTGGAGCAACCACTGGAAAGAAAGAAAGATAACAAGCTACCACATGCACATGTGGGTTTCATGTAACTGCAAATAACAAGAATAACCGGTGTATCTTTTACGTTGTATTTTATATTTTGGCTGGGAGCTGTAGACTAACTTTAAATTACTGGACACCTATAGCACAGGTATTTGCAATTTGAAATCAGTGTGACAGTAATAAACTGTATAATAATTTAGGCAACATTCAGACTTAACTGAAGATCACAGAGTTTGTATGCAGTCCAATGCAAACCAATGTAAGTGTTCTGCCATGATGCCTTCACTGTCACAGAGATGTTCAATTTAATTGTTTTATTCATTGTATTTAGAGTTGTTGCTAATATTTTAGTTCCCCATGAAAACCTGTCTTTAAAAGTTTAAAGTTAATTAAATTGTTTAACAGATTAGATAAGCTGTAATTTTTTTTTAATTTTTCAAATTAAAAACTCTATAGGCAAAACACTGAGCAACTTCATCAACAAAGTTAACAATGCTATTTTTTGCCACAGCATCATGAACACAAACCCTTTTAATAGCACTTCCTTTTTGAAATTTTTAAATGGAGCAGGCAGTAGCTTTACAAGAGAAAACAGTCATGATGAGAATAAATCATGAAATGTGATCTAATCTTTAAAGGTACAAATCTAAAAAAAAATGTCTAAGTTGCTAAACACTAATAACCATGATCTCTTATGTCTTTATTGAATAAACCCAAATGTTGTTACAAACCCATTAAACATACAAAGTGATGGTAAAAAAGTGCAGAGTAATCTCAAAGAGTTTAGATATTCATCTTTCCACAGTTAGACAAACTGACTATAAATGTGGTACTGTGAATACTCACAACTCAATATACTTAAAAAGATGGAAGTATTGAAGGATTTATTGGAACTAGTTAACATCTCTGTTCCAACTCATCCATACACAAAACACTGACCAGGCATGGTATCCATGGCAGGACACTACAGAGAAGGGCCATTGCTCTTCAAACAAAACATTGTAGCATTTCTGATGTTTGCCAAAGACCACCTTGACACAACAATCCACTGACTCTGCCACTACTGGGAAAATGTTTTGTGGACAGATAAAGCAGTTGTTTAGGAAGAACACATATTTTACATACAGTGCAAAAAGAGAACCACACACCAGCATGAAAACATCCCAATAGTGAAGTAGGGGAGAGGGGACATCATGACTTGGGGCTTCTTTGCTGCCTCTGCATTTGGACCACTTGCCATTATGAAGGGAAAAATTAACTTTCAAGTTTATTAAGGTAATATGAGGGTCATTGTCCACCTGCTGAAACTCAACATACGCTGAGTGATACAGCAGAACATTAACTCTAGACATTGAAGTAAATCTACTACAGAATGGCTTAAAAGACAAAATCCACCTTTTGGAGTGGCCCAGCCAGAGCCCAAACCTCAAACCAATAATTAATAATGTGGAATTTAAGATTAAAAAAACTTTATTAAGTAAGGAAGTTGTTTTGCCTGTCACAGTTGCTCTCTGTTCAAAAGGAAAGAACCACAACCTTGAAAAGAATCACACCCACATAAATACACAAATAACACAATAACAAATAAGATCTAAGACGGATAAAATAGGTCTGTACTAGTTAGGAGCATAAGGCAATGAACAGTGATGACATAAATAATGACATCAGTATTGATTATGATGGTGGTGTCACTCCACTACCCCCTACAGAAGGGGAGAAATTGTACAGCTTAATGGCCACGGGGAAAAAGGATCTCCTGTGGAGCTTTGTAAAGCCCTTGACATTGATCAGTCTCTGGCTGAACAAACTCATCTACTAAGCCAGCACACTGGAATTACATCCAGAGAACAGCTCACACCAGACATGCTAAGAATGTGGCTGAGGCAAAGTAATAGAAGAATGGTTCAAAATTCCCCCTGAACGTTGTGCAGGTCTAATCCACAGCTACAGGAAGTGTTTGGTTGAGGTTATTGCTGCCAAAGGTGGTTCAACCAGTTATGTTTGACTTACTTTATACACCATCACTTTGTATGTTTAATGGTATGCCCAAAAAATACATTGAAGATCATGACTGAGCAGAAATATTGTATTTCTTGATACTGTTTGTTTGTTGGTGACTTTGGAGGAAATTGTGCCATCCCTTTTTCTTGCAACTGTGCAAAAAGTATATTAGCATTAACATGCAGTGTCTGAAGCCTTAACTGATTTTCACTTAAAAAAAGTGATTTTATACAAGAAAACTGAATTCACAGTTGAACTGTTAGCAGTGTATCAATTTTAAAGGAAATCTGAGCATTCACCTCTCCGAACAACCCTGAGTTCTGTTCGAGCCATTGTTCCAGTTACGTCTGGTGGGTTCCTCACGTCGCAGAAGAAAGTACCGTTGTCGCTGAACTGCGCAGGGCTCAGCTGTATTGAGACATCCCTCTTGTTGATGTCACCAATAAACTGAACTCTGTCTTTAAACTCGTTTAGACCAGGGAATCCTTTCCCACCAGAAAAGTAGAAAATCTACAAAGAGAAGCAAAGTCAGATTAAACTGGGTATACTGGAAACTGGATACTTAAATGTAAATCAAAACCAAATCAAAATTCACACATATTCGTTATTTTTCTGTATTTGTTCGGGGATTTTCACCAAGATCAAAACCTGCTTTGTAAGAGACCTAAAATTAATTTACATAGATAAGGTTATCATTCATTCAAAACAACCATCACAATCGCACAAAAGAACACTAATTAAAACAGTAACAGTAAAGTAATACCATTAGCAATATTACCTAATTTCTGTTGCACATTAGTGGAAACCAGTCTTTACAGGTTCAGAGCTGGTATGACACATGCACAGATAACCATCCAGACTTTTAATACTTTTTAGATGTCTGCTGTAATAAACTGAATGACACTGTATTAAACTGCATTCAGGGGTTTATGGGTGCAGTAGCATCAGCAAACAGAACATGTCCATAATATTATCTCCGCTGTATAGAGTATGATGGATTATATAAATGCTTTCTATTATAAAAAGGGGTAACACCCACAGTGGGTGTTTGCATGAGCGTGCAAACTTACTCGCTGGGCCTCATTCACCAATATCTTCCTACGTTTTTGTTCTTAAGAAAAGTTCTAAGGAAAACATGTCTGAGCCATGATGTATTCTTTTTCTTTTTTTTCATATCTTCATTTTTATGTTGGTGAATCCCATTAGGTTAAAAGCGTGTTCTAGTTAGTCCTTTCTAGCACAGGTAAATGCCCCACCACTGCCCATAAAAGGGCATGAATCTGCAGGGCCGTGTGCACACAATCATAGTGTGAATAGAACAGCTGTTACTATTAATGATGGCTTGGTTCTGTTCAAGTGTTTCAATACACCATTACAGTGTGATTCATCGATCATACTAGGCCTGCTTTTTCTACTGTGGCTTATCAAACTGTGACAAAAGCCCACAACAACAGCATACAACTGACAGCAAAGCCAGTTAATTATCAGAAAAATTGACCTGACAAGCTGACATTAAGCACACGTTACTGCTACAAGACTACAAATCAAAATCAAGTCAAGAAAATTCAGCAGATCAGATCAGGAGATTATTTTCCATTTTGTAGCAAAAAAAAATCCTTTCAACTAGTTCACACAAAGGAGAGTGAGCTGAGGGTGCCATAATAAAAAAGAAAAATATTTGACTATCATCAGCAGTAATCTGGCTCTGGTTCTTACATGGACAAAGAGGACAGAATTTTTGTGAAGCCATGGCCTTGTTACTTTAAGCAGTGTCAGCTGTGTAAACAGAACTGAAGGATGAGTAATTTCTGTTGAACTGAGTTGTCTCCCATAGTCTGCATAGAAGTCTACACAGCAATGGGTTTGAGTGAAAACTGTCCTATTTGTTTACCTGATATTCTACTGAATTTCCCTATGTCCATATCTTCAGATGCTGCCAATAGTGTTTAACTTGAGTGACTACGCTCACATTGTGCAGTCTAAATGGCATGTTTAATATGCGTTTTGTGAAAAAACGAGTTGCATCCACATACTTACAGGATGTTTGTGTAGAGACAACCACAGTCAAATACCTGAACAACATAATAAAGGCTAAAGCTCCTGTTCTTTGTCTTTGCGAAATTCATTATTACAGCAAACATCTAGTGAGGTGTGAGACAAATACAGTGCAGCTTTTTGCAAAACACGTCTGACAAAATCGATGTAATATAACGATAACAATAGCTGCACTGTGTGTTCAGCTATTCAGCCCTGACCCTCACCGAGTAGCTTTCGTCATTGCTTTGTAAATGCTAAATTTATACTTTGAAACTGTTATGGAAACGTTTTGTTTTCATCTGGACAGAAAAATATGTATTTACAAAATCAACCAATTTAACATGGATGTATTCCAAATACTGACTGCATGTATATCTGTGTTCTGGCATGGCTACTCTGCAAATTAGAAACCCTACGGTTATGTCATTATGTTTGCAGGAGATCACAGCTGCCAGGCCACCGCCCAGCTTGACTGCTCTATAAACAAAAAAAAGAGTAGGTATTGTGGACGGGATTCGACGCACAGTGCCCCTCATCCCACAAACTTCAGGATTCAATATAGCATGTATTGTTATTTGTTCAACTGAATCTCAGTTAAAGACAAATCTTTGAATGTGCTGTTTTAAATATTGTATGTACACTGTAATCTTATCTTTCCAGGCACTGAAGGAAAAGCATCTCAGTGAAATCATTTATTTATTATGCTCAGGCAAGATAAAGACATAAACACTGTCTAATAAACATACAATGCTTTAGAAACCCGGTATTAAAGCAACAACTTTGGCAACACCAAAATTTAAGCAACTGTTAAGCAACAAGTGTATTTTTCAACTGCATCTAATATAAATAAATGCCCAGTAACACATTTGTTTAGAAAATGAAACTGTGACGCATTAAATACTGAAACCATGTTGTCACAGTAGAAATCACCTTGAGGAACAGCTGAAGCTTTTCTTTATGTGTAAGTACAAATAAAACAATCACAGGAAAACATCCTGCAGCTGTGGAATATCTTCCCAGAGAGGATACGACCAGTGACGACTTACCACATTTGGAGCAGTGGATAACTTATTGTCAGGGTCACTTGACTGAAAACTCCAGGTCACTGTTGTGGAGCTGCTGACCACCTCATGGGACTTGAAGGTGCATCGAAGGGTTCCTGTGGTGCCGTTCTGAATTATTACTTCAGGTTCAGCATATATGTCCACTGCCACTGTGGGTTTTGTGACTGTTAATAAAAGAAGAAATAAAATTAAGTTTCTTGGTACTGGGTGAATAAGAACTGAAAGTATGCTCTCCAGTAGACTGCAACACAACATAACTGTACGTTCCCCAAAACAGCCCTGCATTAAATCAGATTTTTCAGTTTGATTAACTTATCAATGAAAACATTAGCAAATATGTTCATTATCAAAATCTATTAGCTCATCAAAGTGAATCTATAAATGTTTTGCTTAACCAAAAGTCCAAAACCCAAATATATTCAGTTTACATTGGTAAATGACAAAGCAGCAAATTCTTCCATATAGTAACTGAAAAACATGAGCATATTTATATATGAGCATATTCACTATATTTGTTCCAACTGCATTGAACTGTTTACCAAGGGTCTTACGGTTGTGTCAAGAAAAGAAAAAAAAAAAAAAAACAGGTGCACACAAGGGTACAATCTGTCCACATAAGTTAATAATTCATGTCCTTTTTATTTAATTATTAAAGTGCATTCACTAAGCCATATGATCAAATTACTTAATTCATGGCCTCAAATAGCATTAAGGTTACAGGAAGCTGTCGTAGAGGTGTCGCACATTGATTTCATTGTCCTTGTCCCTTCTAAAATTTCTTATGTTCTTGTTGGATGTTTTTAGTACTTCTTCGTTACTACCTGCAGGCCACTACAGTGTAGTTATCTTTATTCAGTATTAAAAAAAGTTTTTCCACAAACTATGAGATCAACATTAAGGTTTTTTTTAATATTTATAGCGCCCACATTCACTCGATTTCTGAACTGCTTGCGACAGTGCTAACCACTGCACCACCGTGCCGCCCTTATGGTGCCCACCTCTCAATGTGGTTAGACTTCATTGGAAGGCTATTAATTGCACATTAAAGCCCCTTGTGGTGACAGAAGACTGGAAGTGAAACTTATAGGCAGCAGAAAAAACACTGAAAGCAGACTGTGAGGTGGACTTATAGGAACCAAATGGTGTGAGTTGTGTATCTCCATGAGGAATTGTGAACATTTGTATTTCTGTCAATATAAAACATTGCTTTACTTTCTCTGTACCGTTCTTTGGTATTTTCCTCATATATATGGAAAATGTAGTTTAATCTGTTCACTGTGGCTTGTACGTGCTGCTAGCACTAGCCAAGATGTTACAATCTGGTAATAATGAATAAAACTGGTTTCCTGTTATGTAGCATTGCATTATGAAGTCAATATTTCTTTATTGTGTGTATTTGCAAATGGTAAATCACTGTTTAGGGATGAGGTTATAAAGCTACTTTACATTTCACCGGCTTGTACCTCTTCTTAACACAGTGAATACATTATATAAATGATTCACTATCAGATCAGTGGGCATGCATTCATGAAGCCAGCAAGGACTTACTGACATTATTGGGTTTGGGATCTTTCAGCATTTTGCTGAAAGTCTAAACACACTATTGTTCTGTCTGGGTGAAAACATTTGTTTGCAGCATATCAAAGCACAGCTAGTCACATGATTAGAAACAATGTGCTATGTATATGATCTTGGTTTCCTGACGGAGAGAAGTGGGGTACAACACCAGGAAGTACGTTAAAGACTTCCTATACTTTCTGGTGTTGTGCTGAGCAGATCAGGTCAAGCAGAACGTCCACTCTATTGCTATGAGTTAAATTGGACATGACACCGACTTTATACTAGAGACCTGGTAGACTAATTTCCATTTAATGCCCAGGCCAAATGACTCTGATGTTTTAATTCTCACATACAGCTTCTTCATGTGATGTCTGTAGAATTGGGGTTCCAGTGTAAGTCCAAAATGCTTTTCATGTAGGATACCTTGATAAACCTGGGAACTTCTTTAATTATTCTGAATGAAAGGTGTGCTCAACAAGAACATGAAAAATTACAATTGCTGGTCTGTTATTAGCTTAAGCACTTTGTGTTTGTCTATACTCTTGAGTTAAGCTGGATTTACGCTTCTCCATTAAATGTCTGGCCAGATAAATGAAGATGGTCACATTTAATGTCTAATCAGATCACAAAACCTGGTAATTCACTTCATTTAAGTTCACGTAACATTTCTTGCCACTGTAGTCCATACATCCTTAAACTCTACATCTATAAGCCTGTGGTTGCAACACTGTGTTAAAGAAAGACACTAAAGATAAGATAAGATTATTTTATCATGTGTGTTCTAACCGATGCCACGAGAAAATATCATTGCCTTGAAAACCCAAGAAATCCCCTTTGAGCAGCAATAGGTGCAGAGGAAAAACTAAAACTCCCTTTAACAGGAGTAAACTCCAGCACACTCAGGGTGGGCAGATGATCGTTTGGGGTGAGTGGAAATTAGAGGGAGAAAAGATGAGCTACCAGCAGAAACAGCCAAAACACTGAGCAGACTGGTAGAGCCACTCAGTAAGTCTAATATAGTCAATTCTACCATCACATATCATTACCAATAGGACAAATATTTCTATCAACAGAAATATTTCATATTAAGGTCTTCAAATCATATACTTATTGTTTTCCTGTAATATATTGTGAAGTCACATCTCCAATGAATCCAGCACTTCTAAAAAGTATTATTATTTAAGGCAATAATAGGCAGGTTATTTGATAACCCCCCAAAAAAGAAACTGCAGAAGCTAGTCATGAAGACAATTTCAGATTTTCATACTATCTTAAGGTTTTTACAAAGTCACCATGAAATTCACCCCTTGTGTGTGAAGATTTTATTCCACAGTAGCTGGGTAAATCTAAAATTGCCTTAGCATGGTTTAGGGTAATTATCTGTAGTATGTTTAAAATTGTAAAAAAGAAAGAAACAAGATGCTACTTGTTAGTTTTGTAGTTTGTGTTGTCTTTACAGGCAAGCACTGGCAAAAACAATGAGGCTAAAGCTGGCTTTCAATTTGGCAGTTAAGGGGAAAGTTAAGGGAAATTTACATTTCTAAAACCTTTTAATGTTGTGAAGACTTATTAGACATTATAAAAACACTCTTAACATTATCTGAAACATATTTACCAATTTGTTAAAACCCTATTTTATTTGTAAATGCCCATTTCTGTTCTCACACCTAGACCACTTTAGATCAGGTCTAGATTCAAAACCACAACACTTTTTCTCTGCAAACAGGCTCTAGATTTTCTAAGGCCTTGTTCAGACTAACAGAAAAAAATATTCTTTCAAATCAAGACTTTTTTTTTTCCAAGCCTGGACGGCAAAAAAGCACATGAAGTCTGATTTCTCTCACTGTTCTACAAAGCTGGCCATAACAACAGCACCAAACATGACCCGTCTTCTTCATCGCTGAGTTTTTGCAACTGAGCAGTTCTGCACGCCCTTGACAGGGCTAATGCTTGGAGAACGAGATGATGCAGCCAACTTTCCTTGTAACGTACCCATACACATGTATGCTACGTTACCAAAGTAACTCCTGCAGAATGTTTGCTTGTAACTGTGTATCTGCTCTTTTCTCTCTCCATTTTCTACGCACTCCGACCAGTCAAGGCAGATGGCCACCCACTTTAAGTCTAGCTATGCTGGAGGTTTCACTGGTTATTTTGTTTTTTATATGTAAATAAACTTGTCATGTACTTTGCAGAGACCACTTATGTTGTACTTTGAATGAATAACTGTAGCAATTTTGGATCTAGACCTGGTGTAAAATGGTCTACTTAATAGGATATAGGAAAATTAGCCCTTGAGGTTTCACAGATCTGAAATTGTGTTTTAATACCCTCTTTCACACTACCACTTCAAGATAGCTTCACAGCACCAATACACCGCCTTGCTATGCTGTAGCATAGAAAGGTAACAAGGTAACAAGGGGCAGTGTATTTACAATATAAATTGCCTTTTGTTACCACTCAACTTTTGCTGTATAGTTGAAACTGCAAAAGCTTCCATTGATATGTAACTTTAAGTAGTGGTAGTGGTTACTGCATCTGATCACTATTACTATGTCTCATTATCGCATCGTTATGATTTGCATATGAGTCATGTCAATATATGTAAGAATGTGGTTCTTATTTTGCCAAAACATATTCCTGTCTGACCTGTATAAACCCTCAAGACAAACACCAACACAAGGAAGTATGTGAACAGTGACGCAGATAACGGGGCCGTAACCCGTATATACGTCGCTCTACAGCAAGTATACTGTAAGCCTAAGGGGTGAGGCGAGTGAACCCAACTGCCTGTGTAAAAGAACCAACCTCATCCATTTGCCTAGTAAAAAAAGAGAAAAAATGTCTCTTGATCGAGTTTTCACAAAAAGAATAAATGTTTCACAAATGTAAAACTGTATGTTAATAACACTTTAATGTCTCCTTAACAATCTAGAGCCGGTTTGAAAAGGATAAGCATGACAGTTTTGGGTCTGGACCTGGTTTAGAATGGTCTAAACAGCAAAAAAATAGGCAGAATGGTCCTTTATTGAGTTTCACAAATTTGAAACCGTGTTATATTAACTCTTCACAGTCTCTGTGAAGTCTCTTTGATAATCTAGAGCTGGTTTGCAGAGAAAAAGAGCCATTTTCACATATGCACTCTGGACTTTTCTGTGGGCCATTAGGTCCAGACTTTACACAGTTACGTAGTCACACATGATTTCAGTCTCTCTGTAGAGAGTGCAGGAACCATGATGTCACACACACACAAAAAACCACTGCAGAAATCAGCAGTGTTTTGTTTACATCACATCGAAGGAGAGCCAATCACATGATTAGAAACAAGGCATAATGTGTATAACCTCAGTTTTATGAAGGAGAGAAGCGTGATACAACAGAAAGCATGATAAATATTTCCTACATTTTCAGGTGTTGTGTTGACTGAAAGTGCACGCCCACTCACTCGCAGTGAATACCACAGAGAATTTCCTCCTGCGTTCACAATTGAGCTCACACCCAGATTAAACACACTTTGACGGCAGGGGCTCACAGGATAAAATCTGTGCAATGTCTGTGTAGACTGACTTGGATGTTTGCATTCTCACATGCAGCTCAAATTGGTACAGTCTTAAGTGGTCTATGTGTGATGAGAAATCTTTTTTGTTTGTTTTCACAAATAAAAGTTCCAACAAATTTGTAAACAGCTTTCAGATAGAGTTAAAAGTGTTTTTAAGATGTCTAATGCCTCTTTACAACAGTAAAGGGTTATTAAAAGGTCGTTTTGTAACCGAAATTAGGTTTCCCTTAACTTTCCCCTTAACTTACAAATCAGGATCAACGAATCGGATGCCAACTTCAGCCTCGTGCAATAAGCAGTGACACGAAGTATAAAAACATTATGTTGTTTAATGCCAAGCATTAAAATAAATCTAGTTATTTTAAAACTGGATAAATCCGTATGAGAACAGCTGTGTCGCTACTTTTATCACTGAATTAATGCATATCGCTTATATAGTTTTAGCTTTAGAATAATGTTTCGGACGCTAAGCTAACGTTAGTCAGTTAAGGTAGAAACTCGGCTTTAGACCTGATGCGCTGGCCCTGAATTTAAGCCACTATGTGCTAGTAAAATACAATCACAGACGGTTAACCTTAGTAATAAAAATATAGTAAGCAGTTTGTGTAGCCATTAGTGTTGATCTGGTGTGCTAGTTAGCCAAGTACACGTAGGTAACCGAAGAGGCTCACGCCTAACCAAACCGATATTAAAAAAATCTATCATTTTGTAGTGACCTCGTTTGTTTTCCAAACAAACTGAATGATAGCACCTCTTTGGAAACATTTCCTATACTGCTTAAAGATACTCTTTAAATCGGCACACACCCAACACATTAAGCTATCCTTATTCCAACAAAATATTAAAGTGTTTCAGCTGGTTAGCCTCTGTACTTCCACGGTTGATTCTTCATCACCTACTACACAACGACAGTGCCCAGGGCGGCAGCCACGACTCTGCACCAATTCTTATTCGAATTTTTATAAATTTAACCATTTCTCTTTCATATGTAACATAATGTCGACGCGTGTAAAACGATAATCTAGCTAATAACGTCCCAGAGAAGAAAATATTTCGGTAGGGCTAAATGTCGTATGTAGCTATGAATGTGAACAAAGGTACATTAAATAGCAAGCTCACGAACAGAGGTTAGGGGTGTAGTTAGTTTACTGCCGTACGATACATGAGATGCAGCATAACATCGCTAGCTAGCTAACCTGGATGTCCCACCTAAACCACTGAGCTGAAAATCAAACATTTACGATTTGAAATTTAAACCAAGTTAGACTTCAAGACTCACCCAATGCAACACATAGCGTAAATCCAATAAATAATACGCGTTTGTAAATAGCGTTTGACCATTTTTGCTCCATTATGATGTTGTAAACAGGACCAATACCCTGCTTTTCTTCCCACCCTGTATCCTCTTTAGTGGTTTCTTCTTCATGTAGTAGAGTCACAGGAATCCATGACTGTGCACCTATAGCGCCCCCTACAGGAACATGGCTAGTGGTCACATACCGCTGCCGCCACTTCCTGGGAACAGGCTGACTCTGGAAAGTAAATGGTCCAGAATATGTCTTCATTTTCCATTATGTTGTGTGTTGTATATATGTTGAGTGTTTTTCAGTCATATGGCGATTGCTAATATAACAAAATCACTGTGGTGGCATTTAGGAAAATGTGAAATTGCTGTTAAACCAGATTTTGTAAAGGGTCGCTGTAACTTTTGATGCCAGATTGTAGTGTCTCAGAGTCTGAGATATGCTTAATGTAAACTGCCCTTAATGGGATTTGTTATTAGGAGTAGAGACTATGACCATGTCCTCATTGCACTTTGGTGTAATAAACCGGTAGAGAAAGCAATTTGTATGGAGTATTTTTATACTGTCTTCAAAAGCAGCATTATGAACTCAAAATAAAACTGTAACTGTTTTGTTTTTCAGTTGTGTAAAATACACATTATCACCAAGGTCACATCTTCAGTATCTTGTTCTGTCTGACTAACTGTCCAAAACCTCAAAGAAAATCAGTTATACTGTCATACATGACAAACTAAATACATCAGAAACTCTATTTGAGAAACTGGTACAAACAAAAGTTAGACATTTATGCTTAAAAAATCAATTATTTATTAAAATAGTTTAAGTGTTCACACAAACTCTCTTAACTTCTGAGATTAATCATTATTACTTTAACTGTTGTCGTGTTTTCAATCCCAAATCTTCCAAAAGACTATGTGAGTATTAAGTTTGAATGAAATATTAATGCATTTTAAATTTTTAACAAACCCTCCAAATGTGCCTACTGTACAACAGTAGTAGTAGTAGTATTTAACTTCACTCTCCTCTGATGATGCAGTTTTACAACATGAAGCAAAGAGATAGAGCAAGATCATTTTTTTATTCAATAAAATCAGTGGGCAGTAACTTATAGTAAAGACTATTCATCATTCAGCGTGCTGCTCATGTCTCCTTCATGTATGAGTAAAGTTAAATCCCCTGTAACAAGTGAATATATAATTAAACTTCAGCATTGACGGATATGGGTTTCTGAATACTGATACAGACATTTCAGGAGCACTGATTCAACACTGAAGTTTGGCCTATTTTATGGCATAATGCCACCAAAAAAAAAAAAAAGATTAAAAAGGCAGAAACCAATGCTTATACAATAATTTTAGGGTAAAATATTAAAAGGGATGTGGAGTTTAAGCTGGATATTATTTAACTTTTGCTAAATCTTATGGTCAGCAATCAAAAATATCAGTCTGGTACAGAGCTTATGTAAAATATGTACAATACTTTAATTCATATTCATATGATAAAAGTTTTCTCTGAAAGCTCAAACTGTGCACTCAGTCAGGAAAAATATTAGTAATAAAATCATAAATCCACCATTCGTGGAGCTCCTTGTTGTCACCTGTCCGTTGAACCATTAACATTTTGATTGATTGGAAACAAGGTGTTTTTAAAAATAATTTATTGTCAATGCTTATGATGCAAGAACTGATGGTATATTACAGCTTTACATATAATTTGATGGTGAGAATTTTCAGTTTACACGTGTAGTACTAGTCACATTACAAATTGCAGTGAAACATTTGTATTTCATCAGTAAAAACAGGGTTCTCACAAGTCATACTTTTCAAAAACAAAACAAACATTGTTACTAATATTTGGATTGCACAAACAAATTTGGGCTTCAAGTGCACTTTTTCATAATTTTGTATTTATAGTAAAAACAAAGTAGTAAGAAGTACACAGTGTGAGCTTTCAGACCAGAATGTGTCTGTCACACCTTGATTTCCACACTTCACGCCTCATTTTAACATGTGCTCCAATAATTTTTGGGTTTCGACATACATTTTGCAAATCCTGCAATCTTAGATAGAAACTGCTCAATAGAAATCAACTCTTCAGCATAAACCACAATAAATTAGTGAATGTCTGTGATTACTGGCAAGAATTTTCACAAAGGAACGCTCATATTAATGCCATATGGGCCACAAGTAAAATGTATTACTGTAATAGACAAGACTTTATATTAGAGGGACATTAAATGTCCTTAAAAATAAAATACGTCAAGTCAATGCAATAAGGCCTTCAGAGAAAAGTATGTCCAAAAATTCCCATTTTAAATCCACCAGTTAACATGTGACTGAACACAGCCTGTCAGCGTGCAATCATACAGGCCAAGGACGCAGTTTTCTGTCAGTGCAACTCAGGCCGGCTTGTCCACACATCCACGCTATCTCACTGCATAAACACACTGCACAAATCTATCATAAATATTAACTCAGGATATCTACAGTATAGACATATGCAACATAAGGAAGATGTAAAACACAAAAGTTAAAAATTTGCTTAAACCACACAGTAATGCTGCATACATTAATATACTGTGTACTGCTCGAATTGCAACGCAAAAAGAATTCCTCCATTTTTTTAAAAAACATGACAAATGTATTCAGCCTCATATTTTCCATAAAGCCATATTTGCAGCCTTTTCAAAAGAGCACACAACACTGAGTCACAATCTTTATTCAAAGCAGACCATGACTGCCAATGATTCATGGGCTTAGAAGTTTGAAAGCACTGAAACTATTAACTGGGGTTCTCAAGTCGAATATCTTCTCCATCAACACAATAAAAAGCAAAGTAAAACGTCGCACAATGGGTGGTAGAATCTCTCTGGTGCTATTGCGACTATTGTTTCCATTCTTATTAGAAACAGCACAGATTGTATTTTTTAATCTGTCCATAAATACATACTCATCAATCATAGAGCACTGAGAACATAACTGACTGTGTAGCAGCTGATAATGTACCATCTCTTGAGTTGTGTAATATTTTATAGGTGCCTAAACTGGTCATTTGTATAATAAAATTGACAAAGTGCATGAAGCCACATACTCCTGACTAAGAGTTATCCCAAACCATCAAAACTTCACATTAATAATCTTGCATTTATTTATTCCACTAGAAAAAAGGTTGTAGACGAGACTGGACATTCCTGTCTGATACTTCAAAACACTGTGGCACTGCTGGCGTCCACTGTTATCTACATTTCTCTGACATGCTGTGGTTAAAACCTAATTTAACTGTCTGAACTAAACATGAATCATTTAGTAATGTCTGCATGCTTCACACAAAGCACTTGTCAGATAATCGAACAGAAACCCCAACCCTTTAGTTGGACTGACAAATTTGATAACTTATTTTTTTCCCACAGTTACTTTGAAATACTTTGAAGCTTCCCAGGGATGTTAAGCCAACTTCTTATTTGCTTTGACTAGCAAAAGACCGTTGGCATGTTATTGGAACAAAAATCTCCAATGGCTACAATTAGTGAGCATTCAAGCTAGAACTAGTTCATCTGATTATGTCTGAGATCTGTGGTGTTTATGCCTGCTCCAAATGATAACAATAGAAGGTGGGGTGAAAAGCCCGTCATATAGAGAGTAGGGACATTATAACAAAGAAATAACACAAATGTAATACAAAGAAAACTAGAATTTGCATGAATGGCAAGATCAGAGAGGCCATGGGATGCAGAGAGGAGGAGGAGACTATATTTTCAGGCTTTTCACCCTGTCTTCTACTATGACCAAACTGTATATATACTTTTGGATTTCGACGGGGTTGAATGACATGCTGCACAAGCCAGTCTAAAGCAATCATTATATGAGGGTTGAAAAATCAAACAGCAGAGTTAAAATGATGGGTGTTGAGCCATTATTTAATTATTGGGATAACAGTTCACATTTTCAGTATTTCTTGGAGGACATTCACAACCTTGCTCTCAGCAGTCCACCTTCAACTTCTCTTCTCTTTTTGCATTAGTTACACTAACTAACTAGTTGTGCTATTTTTCTTATGAGTAACTGAGGTGTAGGACTGTGATATCTCCTCTCCTCTAAATCAGCTGGCTCTCAGTGGCTTTGTAGAGGGGCCATTTAGTTAAGCTGTAAACATATCAGATTTCAAACACTGGACAACATGCTTTACGAACTATTTCTGATCAAGAATGCAGAGCATTAGTTGTGTAGAAGTCAGTGAATTCTTGCTCATTTTAAATTCTGATCTCCTGGTTACTGGTTAAACTGGTGACTGCCAGTGTTGTGATGGCGTACTTTTCCACTGTACCCATAGTAATTTAAGATTTCAAAAGTGTAATCATTAAAAAGTAGAGTGTGTATTAAATCCACAGGTTTCCATTTTATGTTGGTGGCTTCCTTTGTTAAACTAGTGTTAAACTAGTGTTTTCCTGACAACCAAAAAAAAAAAAAAAAAGCATACAGTTGGAAAACAAAACCCACAACAATGACCATAACTTACATTTCTTCACTGTATTTCAGCAGCTTAACAAAAAAAATCTGTCAGACTTGCACAAAAGCAAGATTAAAATGGAGGCTGTATGTAAAATGAAATGGAGGATATTGCTTGCATGGAGTTTTTCCCATCTAAAGTTGTGTGCAAGTATTTTCCATCCTTCACTGTGCCTTTATCATCAGCTGAACATGGAGCAATAACTAGAACAAGGTGGAAAATGCCACAGAAATATAGCTAGAAATGGGGTTGGGACACATGGAAAGAAGAAGCAAGTGGAACAAGGAAGCGATTATCAACCGCACTGAGGACAGAAGGAGAAGTGTTATGCATCCAATTGCTTTGTATTTACCTGGAAAGATAAGGTGGAGATGAAAAGTGCTGACAACAAACCTTTTTTGGTTGAGCTAATACAGACAGCCCTATCTACAGTAGAAACAAAACAGAGACAGACCCACGGGAAGATGGACTTCCACTCCCTCCCATATTCGGACATTTATCTATTTACATTTTTTAGTAGTGTTCTTCTTCATTACGCTATCTGAGGTGTGTTCCAAGACTTTTAATGTACACAAAAGGCCATGATCTCCTCATGCTATGTCTGTCCTTGTCCCTCCAAACTTTTCCACTGTGGTTATGGGGAGGAGGAAGGGTCAGATCAATAATGTTACTGGGCCAGTGAGAAAGAGGGGAATGCAACTGAAGACGTATTTCTTTCAGTGGTATCATGTCTCTGGTAGCTGGTTGATGTCAGTCAAGTTGGTGTCGTTGAGGATCACTCTGATTCGATCCAAAGAGTCTGCCTGTCGTATTCGCTCCAACTGTACCTGGGGGACATGGACAAACAATGATCAATTTATTTGAATTTCCAGTTTTAGAAAAAACAAAGCTCTGTTCTCCCAATTTTTACAGTTTTTATTTATTTATTGTTATACTATTTTTATCCTATAATAATTGTGCATAAACTGACAATTGTTCCTTACCTGAAGAGTCTGAGAAAGTTTGACAAAGTCCTTCTGAACCTGTTCACTGACGTCCAGCTCTGTTTGCAGCCGCTGAGCTTTGTCTCTTTCATCAAGGACTTGACTCTCTAGTGCACTCTGAAGAGAGAAAGTCCATTAAAAAGGATATATAAAACAAATGTTTTTCTAATAAGCATATATTAAAAATTGAACCTCTAACATAATTAAAACAGCTTCTAAATTGTTGAAGTCATGGTACACAATGTTAGCATTAGGGTAGACAAACTATCTACTATAAGATTATTGGTCCTGTTCAAGGAGAATAGCGTAGAGTTTGGTGTGGTATGTCACCAGGTAAATTCTGACCTTTGCGGTGGTGAGCTCTTTGAGCTGCTGCTCCAGGATGTTTGACAAACCCTGAATGTTGGCCAGTGTCTCAGTCTTCTCTGCTAAACTGCTCTCCAACTACACAAACAAAACAATACATATCAATATACAAAAGAACTACAATAATACATTTTGAGCAAGAGGTTGTAAGTGAAGGCAGCACAGAGGGCACTGTTAGGATAAACTGATTTGCAGGATGAGGAAAAATAGTCTTTCATGACTTTTTTCTCCAATTTTTAACTATTTTAACAATTCCAACTTCACCACCCCCAAGTGGTTAATGCAGACTGATATAGAACAGCACATTTGTAGATAAAACCAAAATGGTAAAAAGTTCAGCAGAACTGAATGTAGTCAAACAATAATTATTTGTGGATGCTTGAAGTGTAAACAACTTGTTTCACATTAAATGTGCTCAATTGATGTGATGTTATTATAAAACACTGTTTAGTAACGGTTTCTCAGATATTGTTCATCTTAAATTAAACCATGCCACATAATGTGAAAGTACCATATATATAGAATAAATCAATTCAATTATAACATACCAGAGAGGTTGTCGCTTTAAAAATGTGCTTAAATGACCTTCCAATACAGAATTTTCAATGAGATTGGTTAGAAAAAGTCTCTGATGTGGTCAGTTTATTATCCTGTACTGTATGTACGGGCTATGGTAGCTAAAATAATCTAGAGCCTGATATTGATTTTAATTTGATTTATACTCACTTACTATTACTTAGATTTACTTTCATTCATCATTTTATTAATCTGATTGGAGTTTTACAGGGAAACCTCCATTATCCTGACAGTAACACCAGATAATTAGATCAGGATAGGGAGAAAATAAAACTTCAAAGGAACCTTTCTTTCTAGATGCAACACCATATTTTTTATAGTACAAAATGAGAGACATGTACACAGAAACCAAAAACCCTGCCTTATATCCTGCTGGCCCTCTGCTTGCCAATTAACTATTTACAGCCTGTCAAGGAACTGGCTTTACAACACTTCTGTTTCATAGAAGGTCTACACTTTTTCAGGTGTTACTCAACACTGAACACACTTACTATGAGAACGAGAAGTTCACTTACTGTGTAATATCTCATATTGTGACATGCACAACCATTAAAAGACAATCAACATAATTTTCTTCATCTTCGCTACTGGTTACATAAGCAATATTGCTTGATACTGCATAACCTCACAGAGTAAATACCTGTTCCTTCTCAGCTTTTATTCGCTCCAGCTCTGTCTTCAAACTGGAGAAAGATGCTGTGGGAAAGAGATATCATTAGAAATTAAATAATGCTCATCTGAACCTCAAAGCCCATACAAGTATATTGTCAAGGAATAATTACATTACCCTGTGAAAAATATTCAGCAATTTATGAATAAGCTGCACATTCAGTGAAGGAAAAGCTGCATTGCTCTACTGTGATATATTTAGACATCTACATCTAGTGATCTACAAACACTTAAAGTTAATAGACTAGAGTTGCAACCAGAGTTAAAAAAAAGACAAACATCACTAACAAAAAATGAAACATGTTTGGCCTCTGCTAACAAAATTGTCAGTGTTTCTGCAACAGATCTGTCAGGGGTGAAACCAAATAGTTTAATTTTACCTTCTAAAAGTGAACATTTTATCCAATTATTTTTGGAATTAAACTAGAGCTGAAACAAATACAATAATTTATTAATTTATTAGTTGATTATACGAAATTAATTTGTGATGTTGATACTCACACATTGCATAGGCTCAGTTGAAATATAACTCAAATATTAGTTGCAGCCATAGCTCAAATATAATGTAAGTGTCACACAGACAGAACCATTAACCAAAAACAGAGACAATTTGGACTCCAAGCCTCTTATACTGGGTACGGTGACCAGAAAGTTAAAGCCACAAACAAGTGAGTGTCCTTCATCAACACATCTGCAAGTTTAGAACACAAACATCTATTATTTATTACGCTGCCCAAAGGGACAGGATCCAGGCTGGTAAAGTACACAGACCTGATAATCTTCCAGGACAACAAATCCCTTATTGAATCTTTAATTTACAATTTCTCTTTTGCTTCTTTATGACACTACATACAAACATCTGAACGTCAGCTGAAATCCACCAAGAGCTGAGGAGGCACAGGTGCAGAGCTGGAGAGAAGTGCTAAGGAAACTAGCTGAGACAATGTCTCCCAAGTAACATGAACAAATCTGGGTTAATCAAGGAACAGATTGGAACATGAAGGAGCTCAGTCCAGGTTCACTGGAACCAGATGGTTTTAAGATGGATGGAATGAACAGGCAGACAAGGCCCTGCTGACATCTGGCTTTTCTCCCAGCAAACTCAAGTGACCTGGTTAACTCCAGAGTGAGCTGCCTGATTTCATAGCTTTAAAGGCACCTGTCAGTTGGATACTGCTGCTGCCTCTCATTAACTCACAAACTTTGTGAGTAAACTTGTTGCCTACTGTTTGTCATCTCCCAAGTTGTACAACATTATTTTTACTAGAAAGCTACTGATCTGTTCTTTATTTTGTACTATTTTCTAGATTTATTCTGTTCTGTTGTTTTTAGGTTTTGATGTCCATTTAGCTCTGCTGCTGTGACAAGTGCATTTCCCCTTCTGGGGATCAATAAAGTGTTCTTCATCTCTCCATCTATCCACCCATCTTCATTATCCACCAAACAAACAATCTAAATGATTCAATAAGGGATTCAAACTGAGTTAGATAAGTAGATTTGGAACTGGATTCAGATTTCATAAAATGCTGTGGATCTCCACCCTGGATACAGCAGATACAGCAGAATATCTGACTTCACACTGGATCTTTTAGTTGGTCATTTAGTCGTTTCAAACAAATGTGAGGGAGAACACTATGCTGTAGACGGACTACAGTTATTAGTCTAATAGCTATGCCATTAACACACAAATATCAAGCAGTTAGAGTGAGCTTGTTCAAAGTGCTTGTCGTACCTTCCAAGATGTCTGAATGACAGTGATCAATGAAGAAACGAAAGGAGAAACAGAAGAGAATGTAAAAAAATGTCTAGAAAACAAAAATATGTATGCTGGATAGATTACCACATTTGTTCCCACAAGTTTATTGTTGAAATTATTATAAAATGTACAGGTTAGATAATTAAGTGGAGATTTTAAATTAATCTTTGTCTCACCTATCTCCTCCTTATAGCCTTCTATCTCCAGCTGCAGGGTATCCTCCAGGTTTTCCTTCAGACACTGCTCCGCCTGGATCTGCTCCTTCAGAAACAGAATCTCAGCTTTCAGCTTCTCCTCCATGTGATCAGCAGACGTGCGTAACGCCACCATGTCTTCACGCGACCGGAATACCAGGCTCTGTAGTTCCTGAAGAATAATCAAATGACATCGCAGGCAGAAATGTGAACGGTGAAAGGAAATGAATATGAAAGCACTTTGCAGAAAGGACTGCAACATTTCTGCTTAAAACGTAGCTTTAAATGTTGCATACAGCAACATGTTATCATGATATGGTCAAAGAATCCAAGGCAAAATAAAGATCTGTTTCTACAATACACAACATAATATTTTCCTGCATTTGTGGTTATTAAAATGTAATTGCTTTTAGAAAGAATATATTATACATACAACATTATTTATAATCGTCTATCATTAATCTCCAAGGAAATAATTATACTCATGTTCACAATAAAACACCATTAAAATACATAACTCATCAGGACCATTGATCTAATGATGATTTAATCATTTCTGGACCATTAAACAGTACAAGAAGTGGCAAACCTCCACCAACACAGACCCTTGAGTTGTTTTAACAGAGAATTATATTTGTTCACCTAGTTTCATGTTAGCTGTCACCAAACAGTTCCACCTATTAATGAGTGGGTGTAACTGCTGATTGTAATCAGGAAAAGTAAACCGGCAAGTTTAGATTAAAAAAAAAGAAAAAAGAAAAAGAGTAATTTTTGAAAACATATTTCTCCTCAATGCCTGTTAAATTTAATTTAGAATTGGCTTATAACTAATATGTCCATTGGCCTCTTTTTTCTTGTAAGGTATATCACAGCTGGTGATGCTGCAGTGACTTCCTGTTTACACTTAAATGCTTCTGGTTAAGCGACGCTACATATGTTTCCTATTACTATGGCCTTTACGAGGAAATAAATTCCTTTGACTTCATTTATTAAATCACTATGTCATACAGTCTAGTACTTAAGTATGTCACATATTTCTATGCTTACTGTGATATATTATAAAACATTTCTTTACCAACAAATGCTTACAGAGAAATGTGTTAAAAAAAACAAACCTCACATTCACATTAACAGGATTTGTGGTCTCCTGATGCTGTAGATACAGCTATAACATGATGGTTAAACACGTGTGAGGCTTGCTTAACCATCAACAAGTTGAAAGTGCTACTGTGTCATCTCCACTAAAATATGGGCCTACTCATTTTATATTTGCCATAGACTCATGTTATGAGTAACAGCGTGGGAGGAGGTGTGTGTGTTTGAGGGAAACCTCCTGAACGAGGCGGGTAGTTGTAAAAACCACAGTAATTTCACCTTGAGCTCAAAAAGAGCATTATTCTTTGATAAAAGAATCGATAGAGTCACAAAGACAATACCAAAGAAGCTTCAAGTTGCTATGCTGCAGGGATTATTTTTCTGTACGTCTTTGTGTTTCCCACAGATGAACCCAGAAGCATTCCCCCAAAACAGTCTGCAATAACATTTGAAGCATTATGCAGCAAATAACAGAACAAAAGGGGGCATCGAACAGCTGAAATCCTATATCGGATAAGAATTTGCTTTCAAAACAAAAAAATTGGTCTCCTTAATACTCAATGGTTGTTTAAAAAAAGAGTTGTAAACAGGATCCTGTCCCAACTTTTCTCAAACATCTTGTTATGACAATATAGTTATCGTACCAGGTACATTTAGTTTTATTGAAAACAACAACCAAACAGAGAATCTAATCTACGCATGCTTGTCAGACATGGCAAATGGCGCCATACATACACATGAATGTAGACAAAATGAGTGAAGTAAGGCTGATATCACCTTAATATTCATTGTGTGGTAAAAAATGAATTCTGCATCATAGGATTACTTTAGATGTTGCACAAACAAATGTGGTGCTGTCCTGTCGGACGGATTTGCGATTTAGCAGACCAAATCAAAACAAACATAATAATAATAAAGGTGTGAGCAAAGGAGGAAACACATCAAATATGTACAGCATTCCCCCCATGCAAATCAAAATATGTGTCCCATTTATAACTTTAATCCTTAACGAAAACACACGTGAATATTCATTTAAAAAATGCACTGAGGAAATGATTTTCCACATCCCTAACATTATGAGACAGACAGGATCTGTCTGCTCGGGTTGTCGCACACCTACAGCAAGCTGGGAACCGTTTTGATAATAATTTAGAGAACTCATCAAAGCTTTTTTGACTATTTTTAGAATTTTTACAAACTAAACAATCAATCAATTAATGCAGAAAACAATCAACAGATTAATCCACAAAGAAATAATTAATGGTTGCAGTTTAAAGTAAAATCCTGCTTAACATTAATGAGTCTGTTAATGTTGAAAGCTGAATCTGACGAGACTTTTGATGCCTGCTTTTGGTACGTGACAAGGGGTTTTACATACCTGTACGGTGTTGGGCATCTGGAAGTCCTCCTGTTGTTGTAGTTCTGTGTGCAGCCTGTGTTTTCCCTGCAGGCTCTCATTGTCTCTCTGTAGTCTGCTTAGTTCATCTGCCACCTGCTTCCTCGACTTCACCAGCACTGCCTGAATCAAACATAATACATCACTCAATCTCACAGTATCGTAAAAGCACTGCTGCACAGTATGGTTAAAAAGTGACTCACTGGCCAATGTTTGCTTCTGGACCAACACACATATATTTCTCCACGTTACTAAATTTATAACTTAACTTAAATTTATAAGTTAATTATTAAGACTAATACCTCTTCAGCAAAGCCCTGTGCAGTAAAACAAATGTTTTATTGTTCTGGCAGCTACAGCTCACAGCTGCACATTCTTAATGGAGAATATTTATCTCACATATGCTTCTTTCTGTTTTTCTTACACAATCTGAGCAGCAATCTCTAACAAAAAGTGCACTTACATTACTCAGCGTTTGAAAATCGCTGCATGTGGAAATTCCTGCTCTGGTTTGTTTTATGGCCTTTCTGGTGGTTGAACAACTTGGGACATTTTTAATTTTTTTTACAAGTAAAAATTCTGTAGCCTAGAGCTCCATCTGCCATTGACATTGGAAGGAATGGTCAAGTTACATAACAGTTTCCTTTGACTTCCAAGAAAGTGACTATGTTGTTTATTTTTTAGGTTTAAACCAGACCTGAAATAATTAGCATTTGATTGGATTTTCCATGTTTTATATCATTTCAAATTGAATACATTAGGAATTGGGTTGGAAAAGACAAAACATCAGAAACTCAGATTAGACCTCTAAAGTGGCAATTTTTCTCATTTTTGTATGTACATTCAAACTACTCTACTTACAGTTTTTACAGTTATGCTTGTGCAAATATTTAAAAAATCATCATGTATTACAATTCAGTTTGGCTGCATAACAGAGCTACTGCTATTGTCAAAATGACAAAACTGATATGCTTATATGAAAGATTGACGTTTTGCCAACAGACTCTGTGACATCAGAAGGAAGAAGAAATGGAAACACAGCTGTCAAACACACAGACAACAGAGGGCTAACAGAAGAACATGCTGCTCACCATCTGTTCTTGTGTGTTCCTCTTAGCGTCACTAAAAGCCTGTTGTAGTGTGCCGAGCAGTGTTTCTGACTCCTGGACTCTTTGAATGAGGGCAGACACCTGCGACACACAAAAACAAAGGCAATGTAATATATGATAAGATAAAGAGATAAAGCTTCCTGAAGCCTATTTAGACAGGTGCAAAAATATGTGATTAAATACAATATAGTTTTTGCCTGTGCATACACTGTGGTTGTCTTATTCCACACCCCACCCTATACTCTTCATTGCTGCATTATCATCAAGCTGTAGGTTTAAGGGGTGATAGAGGAGAACTCCTTTCTGAACAGAAATGTAGCACCAGTGTCATAATTTGGGCACAGTTTGGCCATTATGTATCGTATGGTGAACATGGAAATAGGGTTATAAAGAATCCATATCGCACATTATCAGTGGGTGTGTGGGGAGTCT